>CM052111.1:15009642-15020970 GCA_028454245.1 Halictus quadricinctus
TATAACAATTTTCAAGCTACGTTGTTGCGAGTAATATTTCTTAAATTAAACTTGGTCCCATATCGATGTCTGTGATATTGTTCTAGTAACAATTTTTTTTTTAAATTAATACTAAATTTTCGACCTTTATAACTCACAAAATTTAAACAATATTAGGGGATTAAAAATCGTTTTATAGTCAAAGTACCAAGTTTTCGTAGATACAAGTCGATATGAAAAATATAAATATAACAAAGAATCATATTGCACTGGCGTCTGTGTTTGCTTTTTTCCGAGGCGTGCAAAATATACTGGCTTTGACACCATACGAATTATTTTAATTAAATTCCTAAACGTAAATCCTTGCGTGGCACCCTACAGATACCCAATAAATCCATCGAATTTTAAAACTAATTTCTGCTGAGCGATGATATTCAACGCTGAATGGCATATCAAATTAATGCTTGTTGATTAATGCTTGTTGGTTGCTACCGTTGATTTTGTGATTTAATTGGGGTTTATTTTACATGCAAATATTTACAAGCATTTGCATTCAATATGTACTAATGTGTTTGGGGTTGAATATAAAGGTGTATAAGTATACAAACGTGTAATTTGATCGGCTGTTGTTATTGGATGTTATAATTGCGAAATTCTTTGACCGAAATTATTAGTAATTTAAGTCAGTATTAACTCCTGGGATATACAAATATACAGAGTGCTATTCACTTTAACATTTTCGTTATTTTAAAAGTCATATTTTCTCGAGTTTTCAACGACATAGTTCTATTGCAACTGAGAAAAAATGGTTTTCAATATGCAGTTATGTTGGCCTGAAATAACCCTTTGCAGAAAATTCGTGATGATTTGAAAGAAACTAAGAAATTGAACATTTTCTTATTTTTATTCGAAAATACTATTCTACATGAAATATTATTTTGGTAGGGGAGATGTATAAGAAATAGTTAGTCCAGTGTCGCCGAATTAAGATTAGTGTCCCCAATCTAACTTCTTCTTCTACGACGCAATTCCCCCATGCTTCCGTCTCGACCCGGTCAAGTGTCGCGTTTCGTCTCTGTCGTGCATGTGTCACAATGTCACGTGACTAATCCGATACTGGCAGAGAGAGGGTAACTTTTTCCCCTCAATTCGAGTCAGTTCCCCTGATCTGGCGACTCTGCCGCTAGATAGCCTTACCGACGAGTCTTCTAGCGAGCCTAGGACGAAACACTCCGTTTCCTTTTCATTCTCTCTCACACCTCTTCCGCCGCCGTCAAAAAGCTAAGCGTGTAAAGGTAGGCGTGATACGTCGACCTTAGGCCGCTAAAAAAAAAACCACAACAATGGTGGGATTATGTCCCGGATATGAAGCACGTTATTAATAAGCACAGGGCGATCAAGGAGTGAACCCGGGGTTGTCGAGCTACTGGACGGAGCCATGAGATTTGCTAAGCGAAAGTAAGAGAGAAAACGATGCTTGGGAAAGCAATAAAAAAAGAGATATATAAATAACCATCAGATAAGCTATTTCGAGCCTTGCCGCGGTCCTCGGGAATGCGCGGAAGACAAAAATGTCTTGCCTCCCGTAAAAGCGATAAAAGGCCTTTAGGGACGCGAGCGACCCCAAGGAAAGGATCGGGTTTGTATGAAACGATCTGGATAGTAGACGGGGATTTCTGTAGTAAAACCGGAAATTCTCATTCAGTATTAGCCAGAAACATCAGCGATACGTTGCGAGTGAGTCAGTAGTCAACGGAACGAGAACGATCTCACTTTATGAATAACCAACAGTAGTTCTCAAAAATCGTGTCCACGGAATAAAATTCTTAGTCAACCACGATTTAGCTTGTAATCTCATGTGGAGAAGTTAGCAAAAACGTTATTTCGCCGCTGGGAGAAACAACAATTTGGGTATAAATTCTATTTTCTGTATCGACTGCATAATAATTTAATTTTACATTTAATTTTAGAGGAATTTTCAAGTTTAATTTAATTTTAGAAGAATTTTTATATAAATTTAATTTAGAGGAATTCGTATAATTGCGTGTACGAGTTAAAGAAACTGTAATAAAAAATAATGCTAAATTTTATACAGAACGTAAAAATGTTATTACTTTTTATGACTGTGCAACTATACATAAATATTCCAATATAATAAAATGTGTAACAATATCATAAGAAAGGTGGGCATCTTGAGAGTTTACCAGCATAATTTGTTTGAGGATTCGCTCAGGAAAGTGAAACAACTTTTTATCAAATAATAAATGATACAATAAGCGAATTTTATAGAAGAAAACTCATTCTAGAAGAAACTTTTCTAAATAATCGCTATCAGGAAATTTAATATTTCCACTATTCGATTATTTTTCGGTTAAAATACTGATTATTATAATATGTCTAGCAATTAGACACATCCGAAGCCAAGATTGAAAATATCTGGAAGTAACTAATAAAAATACACTCGTAATAAATTAATCGCGAGCATTGCTCGTAATTTTCTCACGTTCCAAATCTTACTCCTTATGTATCTCGCACGACGTAAGATAAGAGATTAGGTCTTATCTCGCTGCGTTAAAAAACAAAATAGCCGTGAAATTAAAAAATTTTCATTTAAATTGAATTCTTTAGCAATTTCAAAAGAAAGCAGGAGCACAGAAATATAGAAACTTCATCGCCGAGCGCAACGAGATGTATCGCGAAAGACCAATGGAACGCACGTTCTATCCGTGGCGGTCCATATACAGGGTGCCGAGAAAATAGATGACCAAACTTTGGTAACATATCCTACTCCTGAGGATGAAAATAAGTCATGTACACATTGATGTGAAAACTCTTTCTTTCCAAAACATAGACACTTTCTTCTTACAGCGAAAATTTATTACAATTGCTATCTGGCGAAGAATTTCAAACAATGTTGTCATTTATTTTACCAAGCTTAAATAGCATGTCAGAGTAAGTTATGTCTACGTTGATGAAAGTGCGTTTGTAGTAAGCCAGTATGTGTCTTAATGTTTGAAGATAGTGCTATCAGAATGATTTATTTTAATATGAAGCGGACAGATATTTTATACATAAACGAACCAACGAGAACATCAGAGAAGCGCGGAGACTGTTCTTCAAAAACGACGTCTTGCCCTTTTGATCCGATGCATTATACGCTTAGAGAAAGTGAATCTTTTGAATAATTGATAGCCATTCTAGTATATATTGTAAGCTGTAGGTGGCTACTAGAGATCACTATTTCGTTATTTAACACGTTGACGCCAGCGCCGATATTCAGCGGTTTCTCTGTGAGGCGGCGCCCGATTACACTGTTCAACACGATTTTGCCGGGCCAGCCGGCACTCTGTCTAAAATGTTTTCAAAAATTGCATAAAAAAATTAAATAATTGGGTTAAGTTTATAATATTGAATTGTTATGTTTTTACTATTGAATGTCTGTTTATAATGTTGAGATAAAATAACATAAACTTATTTTGTACTACCTATTTTGTAAAATAAAAGTGTGACCCACCGTGGTGCACGCCGCCTCACGGGACAGACACGTGTGATCCATCGGTCATGCACGCCGGCGTCAACGTGTTAAATACACGTGTATAAGTGTAGTAAACGAACCCGGATTTCAATCCCTGTAATTTTTAATACACGTGTAGCCGTGTACATCAGTGTTGCCAGATCAAGACTTGTGTTACCACTCTAACTTCCCCTTCTATCGTGCTACTCCCCACGCTTCCGCTGCGGCCCGGTCATGTGACGCGTTTCGTCTCTGTCATGCATACTCCGGTGCTGGCAGATAGAGGGTAAGTTTTTCCCTAAATTCGTGCTCTCTCCTCTCATGTGGCGACACTGGTGTAGACACTTCTATTTCACGGATACCCATATGCTTATATTTCACGGAAATATTGCACATATCATTACATTTTAGTTAGCTTTTTGTTTCGTACGCAAAATGGTCTCAATGGTGATTAAATAAAAAGGAAAAACAGATCAATATATAAATAATACTGTTATGTACCTGTTATATGATTTTATATAATTTGAAATTTCCATTTGCTTGAAATAAACATCGTTATCTATGTCTGTCGTGATTATTTTTCCGTTTCTTTAATTTCAACTACATCGCTGTTTTACTCGTATGCATGTTCCGAATTGCTATGTGATATCAAAATAAAAACTTTCCAAGTCAATTGTAGGGAATAGAAATTAAATAGAAATGTGTTTCATTTATTGAGGATTTTAATAAGTCGCAAGTAATGCAATGACATTCTTAATTTCGTTTAATGTCTCAACGCTTTCGTATCTCGCCTGTTCAGTTTTCTCATAAATACATAAAATTCACGTGTACACCTGTATTTTAATGTACGTTCAAAACAGCGATCTTTAATACCTACACATCGGAAAAAAAAGTTTTCAGAGCTGTGTTTGTATGACCCTTTTTAAAATCAGTAGCAGTAAAACACGATACCAAACCTATTTCTTTGACACCCTGTACATACAGGCGGCTGACCAAACTCGGCTTTTATGCTCATAAATATGTCAAGCACGCTGGTCGCCTTTCGGGATTTTCTATCAGAGATTTGAAAAAATATGCAGCATAACATATTCAGATTTAATATATCTTGCCATCTCGTGACGTATTTCTATTTTTTTTAATGTATTTGTAAAAATGTTGGCGGACAATATTCGTGAACACACTGCAGACTTTTGAAGCGTCTATTGTAGCACACGCTGTAATAATTCGTTGCTTCATATCTTCCGGAGTTGTTGATAATGTATTTCTTAAGAACGTATCATATTTTTTACCAATAAAAGTGCAATCAATGAAATGAGGCCCAATCATTTGTTGCCCTATGATTCTGTGGTTAACGCGCTGCCTTCTGATTTTAAAAATTCTTTTAATTCCTCGTCAGTTTCCTGTGACTTTGCTAATTCTTGGTAATCAACTGCTTCGGTAATCGATTCTATCCGCGACAATGCGTCTCCGACTTCGTTTTCTACACCTTTAACATGTTTGATATCGGTTGTGAATTGAGCTATGAAATCTAAATAACGAAACTGACGAGGAGTACATTTTTCTAGCTTCTGTTTAAATACGAAAATGATAGGTTTGTGGTCGGTAAATACAGTAAATGCTTTACTTCGCGCGTTGCGGTTGTGGGATTCGTGATACCTGGGAATCCCGCTAGTAATTGTTCGTAAGGGGAAGTTCCCATTATGGTCTTCACTGATGTGATGGCATCCACTGCAACCCTTCCGCTGGAAGACAATGATGTCATTCGGTCCCATAGTCTGTGATTTCTTATGTCCACTAGAAGACCGAAATGTCCGAGAAAATCCAATTATCGGTTCCGCTACGTCGACGAGCACAAATTTCCACTGGAATGTACAACGTAACCCGAAATCTAGGTTGAATGTACGTACTCCATAAGTCGCTATCGTGGACCCATTGGCCGCAAATAATTCATACGTTGTCTTTGCAACTCGGTCTTTCACTCGTGTACGCGGATATACGCACAGATCCGAGCCCGTGTCCACTAAAAATTCGTCTCTAGTTGCACGATCGACGATGAAAAGGCGGCTTGTTTTACTCCCGATAGCCGCGTTCAGTGGCGTGTGTCGTCGTTTCCCGAATTGTAGTTGCAAGGGGGCGTACACTTTTCCGGCCGGCACTTGCTCCCGAACTTTACCAGCAAACCATTGCCCCGGAAGATGACCTTGCACGCCTTGAACTATTTCGAGATCGAGACCGCGGGCGATATTGTCTTTTGGGGGATCGTCCTCGCGATTTCGATAGCTCAGCTATGTGGAGTTCCATAGCTTCGAGTCTTTTCAACAACACGTCCATCGCACTTTCCGGCACAACACTCGCGACATTCGCTCGACTCGTCCCTTCGTAGATTTGATCGGCAATTTCTGCCAGTTTATTCAACTGGAGGTCAGTCTGTGCCGTAACGATCGCGCGAGTCAAATTCGGAAGTCTACTCGCCCAGAAAGTTCGCAAGAAGTCTTCGTTCACTGTCGCACCCGCCAAATTGCGCATATGCCAGAGGAACTGTGAAGGCGTCCTGTCGCCCATTTCTTCTTGCTCGAGGAGCTAACGTATCCGCTGGCTCTGCGATGCTGACAGTCGAATTATTAACTCACGTTTCAGTGTTCCATATTTGTCGGTCGTTGGTGGATTCTTGAGGATGTCCTGTACCTCAATCGCATATTTTGGTTCCAACTGAGACATGATATAGTAAAACTTCGTTGAATTCAGAAGGAATTGTGCTTTCAACTGGTTAAACCAAAGTTCCGGCTGTTCCGGCCAAAATTGCGGCACTCTGATTCCCACACGATTGACTTCTTGAGCCAATGTTTGAGTCTCGTGTGTGTTTCCGTCCATTGTGAATAGTAATACTTCACGTTAACACGCTTTCCCAGAAAAGAATAATCACTCACAACGAAACTCGTGTTAACGTCGGGAGTCACCAATTTGTTGTTAAGGTCTTGTTCAATGAACACGTGATATTTGTTGTAAGCATTTATTTCCCCGAACGAACAACTGACAGAGCGATGTCTGGACTGGTAGCTAACGACTGACTAGGTTTCCATCGCCCTGTCTACTTATATAATTCTCTCTGTCCTTTGTAGAAGGGAAAAATCTGTTCCAAATAATGCTGGTGTCCTCCAGACCTTACGCACGTGGGGCTCTTCCGGTCGCGGACGACCGCTACCCTCTCGTCGAAGATCCTTCGGCACTCCACAATTTATGATACCCGTATGCAGCTATTGAAACTGTGACTAACTCGAACTAAAATCATGCTAGGGTCTGAAACTAAACAGTTCTCTCAAACATAGCTTTGTGAAGTCACGTATACCATAAATCGTGTTCAGCAGTTTTCTAACTTTCTCTAGTCCCTACAATTCCATACCACACATTAATGGACGAGCGTCTTTGATGCTCAATTTCTCGTAACCAGTGAGGATTTTGTAAGGACCAATAATGTGTGTTATGTAAATTAACCCGCCCAGTGCTGGTAAAAGTAGTCTCATCAGTAAATAGTATTAAAGAGCTGTTCTTGCCGCCATCCTCAAAATCTACACGATTTACATAATTCATGTCATGTAATTTCTGGTGAAGGCTAATGTGGTACGGATGATATTTGTGACGAGTGAGAATTTGTAATGCACTATTTTTACTGACTTCAGATTGACGCTAAATCTGACATACACTGATATGAGGATTATGATGTACCATTGCAACAACATTAATTTCATTATCTTCACTACATACAGGCTTTTTAAGATTCGTCTTACGAACAGCGAGACTTCCAGATTCTTTTAATTTTTTACACAAACTTTAAAAAAATCTTGTGTGAAGGGTACATGCTGTTTGGATATCTTTCACCGTACAAATTTCGAACCATAATTGCATTTGTTTTACTTTCTTCATAAATTAGAAGCATCTCTAATTGTTCTTCGACTGAAAATTTCATATTGACTATCTTATGTTCACTAACTAAGAAACTGACTGATATTGAGAGACGTCGAAAACCTACCAATGTTTACATTAGACGTAGTGAGTATATCCTCGAATACATTTCATAATGAAAGTAATAGAATGAAAACAGTCAAATATCTCAGCAACGGTAAGTTTTAGGACAAATAGACTTTAGTACTTTTATACTCAAAATACGCCAATCTATCGAAATCGAGCATAAAAATTGGACTTTCCATTAAAAAAAAAAAAAAACAAAGGTGACCCCAACGTCATAAATGTATATCTTCTCTACGCTCCCAAATACAAGAATATCATTTATACCATATTATGTGGTTTCTCAAACCCTACAACTTCTGTAAGTAACATTTTCTCGTATTGTTTGGAGTAACCAAGATATTCAAGTGGACGAAGTTTGTGGGACACACTGTATATACATATAAAGGGTATTCACACTATTACTAACGAATGTTTTTCTTGTAAATAGTAAATAATAGAGAAAAAATTAAAGAGGAAAAGTAGTTCTGTTTTTTATACACAACACAATGGCGTATGTAATTTTTTTATATCTGTACTATTTTGTTAGATGTGAAGGTGACCTTTAATTTTTTAAATGGAATGCTGTATACTTTTTTTATATCACATGAAAGTGTATGTCTGGGAAACTTGTTTCCCTTCTCACTCTTAGGTTTTCAGTGCACATACGAGAGCATTGTGATTGTTTGTCATCATATTGTTATCGAAGCTTGATTCGTCTGTCCAATGAAATTTTTTATAAAAATTACAATCGTTTCTGTTCTTCATAAGTAACCAATCACAAAATTCAGTGCACAACGGTAAATCACTTTCTTGTAGCCCTTGTACTTTATGGTATTTCAAGGGTTTGTAATTATGTAATTTTAAGATATTATGAGTTGAGCCAACTGAAATACCACACGCGGAACCCACTTTTCGTACCGAAGTTACCGGATTTTCTTCAAAATGTAAGAGGACTTCTAACTTTTTATCTTCAGAAAAAGACATTTACGATTATGAAACTTATTTTGCAAAAACCCTGTTTCCTTCAAACGCTTTGCAGGCAAAACAAACTGATTTTCATTTTGTTGCAATCTGTCCGGATATTCTTTTAGGTATTTCAATTTACTTTGTTTTTTATTTAAATTGCACTGGTAATAAATGCGTACCATATCCACCTTCTCGTCCATCGAATAACAATATATATCTATGCGATATTACTAATCGGTTTCGAAAGTAATACTGAAATTTTCTTGTCATAGTAGAAACTAGAAGTACACACTTTGATAATGATAACAGCATCATTTGATTCGTGTGAATAAAGAATACTTGTAAACATATTAGTACAAAATATTCAGTGTTTCTTCCATTTCTGACCTTATATGACCTCGAAGGTGACTGTGCAGTATACGGATGAAGCGCCTGCTGTAGCCACGCTATGTTTGGTCCATGTTTTTCGACAATAACTCCTGAACAAAGCAGCGGGGAACATTTTCGTAAAGGAAAAAGTTAATTCAAATGACCTTAGGAATCACTCTTTTCAAGGAAATACGACATTTTTGGGACACGCTGTATATTATAGAGTCTATTAGCCTATAACCATAATCAACACAGAGTACGTGCATAGGTTACACATACAGAATCTTGAAAATGTTTCTTTCCTTGCAGTCATTGGATAACGATTCGCAACTGCCATCAGATAAACCAGTTGCTGAACATCATCCAGAATAGCAAGAGTAAGAAATTGTAGTTATTAACCCTAGGAATGCTGACAAGGGCTATTACCCACGTGTAACAGGACGATTTTAATGAAATTTATACAGGATATAGTTTTCTGAAGAATATTTGATACGTATTGTCTTTTATCTGCAACGATCCATATCTAGGGGATGAAAATAACCCTCTAACTTGGTGGTAAAAACCCTATTTTTGCAAATACATCGGGAACTAAGGGGTCTAGGACAATGATTATTTTTTAATTTGTGTGTTTTCGATCAAGAAATGTAGTCATATAAAAAGATTTCAGAATAATTATTCGTTTAGACAATCTTTAAAAAATTCAACTTTTTTTGCAATATTTCTTATTAATTGTTTATCCATATTTATGTAACTTTGTCTACGTGATCTATGGACCAAAATAGGGGATACGTGTTTCTGGATTTGTTTTGTTTTTGTCGTTTAACAATAATTATTAAGTATATAACATTTTCCGACCACATAGGGGCGAAAATGGTTTGGACTTGTAAATATGTCACAAATAAAACAGTTAGAACAGTTTTAAGTTATTTCACGACTTATGAGTTACTCGGTAGAATCATGAGAATCTTCTAGTCATGGAATGATTGCTGTATTGAAATTGGGAAAAACAGCAGATTGGAACTTGGTGGAACACTCAATATAACTTGGGTGAATTTATAATAAAATGTCAAAGGCGCTGCTGGTGAACTGTTAATATTAGCATAAATTCGCATTTTAATGGACTATTTTACAGAAAGTAGAGTACACAGAAAAGTCAATTTCATCTCGTAAAAAAGGACGGTACAAGAGTAAAGTTAGACGAGGCGGATTCTATCGTGTGGTTGCAAGTTGTATTGGGCTTTATGGCTACGCTCAGACGTGTCTGCGCGAAGTTCCAATGCAACTTGCAACTGCCTGAACCCAACCCACGAGGAAAATTTACCTCGTACAATTCTAGCCTGGGGCGATAAAATGACCAATAAGATAATAAATCTGCTCGACCCGATGATGCGGAATAGATTCTATCAAGTGAATATACGAAGTTTCCGTACTCCAATTAATTTTCACAAAGTGTACATTCATTTTTATTCGATTTGTATGAAATGAATAATTTCTAGAATTTTATTCATTACATAAACAAAGTTTAGAATATCTGCACAACTCTTTAGAATAAATTGTGAGTAACCTAAATAACATTCAATTTCATGAATAGATATAGGAATTTATACAAATTCAGTACTTGCCATATATTATAGCACAGTTCCCGTTATACAAGATTTTTACTTGTATTCTACATAGTATAAATATAAAATTATTGCGGAAAATCAGCGGAATTAATTTAAATGAATCTGAAATCATCTTTAATACAGGTAGCATTCTAAATTGAGATATACAGGGTGTCCCACATAAATGGGAACATCTAAATATCTTTCGTATTTACAGTCCTATCAGAAAACTTCAGAGGACAAAGTGACACTATTGCAGCGGGCAATATAATGGTGAAGAAAAAAATTTTTTATGTCGTGTTTTTTCATGAAATTTCAAGGTCAGCGATGTTTTTTTAAATGGAATATTATATCTTTTTAAGATAGCATGATAGACAATAAAAAACTGAATTTAGTGGATACCACCTTTTTGACCTTGAAATGACCTTGAGCAAGAATAATCATGTTGAAGCGGATGAAATGTGGAAGTTTAAAACTTACGTGTTTCAGCAAAGATTGAGCGTTGTTTACGTCGGGTTGATCTTTACATATCATAATAAATGTTCGAAATGTTGACCATCCTCATTTATGCAATGTTGCAATCATTTAATAAATGATCTGTAGGCATTGTCGATTTCCTGAGACGTAATTGAAGCACTTGCTGCAGTAATCCTTTGCCGCATCCCGGCACTACTTCTGCTAATACCGGACTCTTGTTCGAGTTGTAGCAAACTTACATGTGGATCATTAGATACTGCAGCTAGGATATTAATTCTATTTTCTTCGTGAGTTACAATTCTTTGTTTATTACGATTTTTAGAACTTACACTACCGGTATTTTTAAATTGTTTTACCACGACGGAAAATGCGTGTAACGAAGGACAAATACGATTCACAAATTTTTCACGATAC
>CM052111.1:15021070-15075862 GCA_028454245.1 Halictus quadricinctus
TCGTTCTCCAGATTTGACACCACTGGACTTCTTTCTTTGGGGAGCAGCAAAAGAAATCGTTTACCGATCAGGTCAGAAACTTTAAACTGTGCTACAGTTAAAATATAAAATTCAACAAGCTTTTGAACACCTACGAACAGTACCGAACATCGGCCAAAAATTAAAAAGAAACCTAGAAATGAGATTAAGAAACTGCCTGGAACAAAATGGCGGCCACATCCAGGCTGGGACACAAGCACGGCTGTTGCGATCAATTCGAAGAAATTAAGTAAGTATGGTAAAAATATATGTAGAAAGATGACGTAACATTAATACTTGATCACTAAATTTTTTATCTAGTCGCTGAAAATCTCGTCGATCTGGCACTTCTGCTGCACGCAGCGGTCTTCCGTTATTTCTTAATCTATTGCGATGTATTTCGTGAGATAAAGAATAGTTTCCCCTTGCTTCGTCAATAGCAGATTATGAACTTTATATTTTATTGAAAAATATAAGGACATTATAAATAAACTATGTTTAAAAATTATCGATACTTTAATATCGTTTTTTTATGTGAACGGTTGACATGAGACCCATGGTTTCTTTGAGACTTTTATTCCTCGCGATGAGTACTATATTATCCAATCGAGAAAAAATTGTAGACCGTTTGACCTTGATTTTCAAGGTCAATGTCAATTTCCCAGTACACTTTTTTAACAGATCTCCACCGATCCAGAGGTGTAGAATCCATCTATGGTGGTCGTGACATATAATTTTTATACACCCTATACATGCTTTTTTCAAGGAGAGTGGTCTCAAAACATACCAAAATTAATGTAGTTTCATATTTTAATAGTGAAATGTGCAAATGTGATCTATTGAGGTCATGGTAACAAATATAACAAGGGTCAAATTTGCTATTTGAAAGAAAAAATTTTATTTTATTTTACTTTTATACATAAACTGCGCTTTCTGGACTCGCGCAATTTTTAATTATTACTTATTATTATATTTAATCACTTTCTCTTATTATGCATTATAATTAAAACACAATCTTGGATATAATAAAACTACGATTACTGTGGTATAATTTATCTTTTTTGTTTTTTGAGAAGTCATAAAATCAACTAAAGTGAATTTCACTTTAAGAGGCATACGTAAAAGCGTTACGTATACGTAAACGTTTATTAAATAAAAGACCAATCTCTATTCAGAACGGTTGGCATAGGAGAGTGTTTTGGTAGACATAATAGTTAATGTCATATTCATTGCCAAAACTGTCGGTACTGTCTACAGGTTGATAACTTGATGTATCATATTTCTACCTTGTTTTATATTCGTACCATCTCTTCTGATGATGAAAATATTTTAGCACCTTGTGCGAAATATTTAACATTGTAAAGAATATTACCGCAGAGTAGTCCCGTGAGAAAGACATTGTAAACGAAACAAATAGAAAGAAACGATAGTAGTTCACCAAAACACGTTAACATCCCAAGCAGATGTGGGAATCGAAGAATATTTATTGGCGAGAGCAAGTACAATATATTTATTCATGGCGGACAATGCAGAGTAAGCCTAGGAGTAGAAAAAAACTGCAGCCGACTGTAAGGGGATCGGACATAGTTTGAAATTTTATAAATGCGAGCAATATCAGATCTTTTCACTTCGGGAAGAGTACAGTGAACCACAAAGTTCACTATCATTTTCAATCCCCGTATTAGAGTAATTGCAAATAAAATATCGTCACAAAACAATGAATTAAGTACTTCCCCAAAAGTTTCTAAACTTAAAACAATGGGACATTTATCGAGTTTTCTCAACAAAGTTAGTATTTACGTGTAACTTATTTCAACGAGTTCTGCAAACATTTAAACATTGTTCGTTTTACAAAGTTTGGATAACAAATAAAATCATAGAAACTTTTTGTTAACTGAGTAAAAACATGGACGTACTATGAAATTAATCTTTTCCAATCCTTCACAACGATTATTAATACATTCACAGCTCCACATCCCATATATGGATAACAAGCCCTACAAAGAAAACTAACTTTCAAGCCTCTTTACAATTTGTAGATTAACACAATGTAAATTGCTTTGCCCTATATTTGAGCTTGCAATGCCAGACAAAAGAAAATTTTTATAAATTGAAATTTTATTTTAAAGCAACAATGACATTTTTCATAAATATGTAAAATTATAAAATAATGGAAGAAAAACTACAAAGCGGGGAGAAAATTGATAGTTTATTTAAAACAATGAAACAAGTAAAGAAACTTTGTGAGTGGACAAAAGTATTAGATTGTTGCAAATGAAATAACCGTTTCTGAATCTTCAACATAAACTTTTATTTTACAAACTTTATTCATATTCCATTAATCGAAATAATTTTCACCGACATCATTTTTCTTCCGCAATGTCTTTCTGGAAGAAATCTAATAAGCGTGAGGTAATAGATTCACCAAATGCAGTTTCTACAGCACATTCTTCTTTGAATTGTTTTCCATTCAAAATGCCATCTAAGTGCTTGGAAAAATGGTGATCAGTAAGTGACAGGTCAGGCGAATAAGGAGGGTGAGGGAGAATTTCACACTTCAACTCTGCTAATTTTTTTGCAGTTTGTTTCGCAACATGTAGCCGAGCATTATCGTGAAGCAATAATATACCACGTCTGTTGACTAATGCTGGCTGTTGAACACGCAGTTTTTCGTACACTATAGCAATTTCCTGGCAGTATTTGTCAGCATTTATGGTTTTGCCTTTTTTAAAAAATGAGTAATGTACAACACCCTTTGCTGACCACCATACAGACATCAATGTCTTACGCAGATGGTTTCGGCATATGTTTTGCATGTGATCTGCGTCTAACCACTGCGCACAACGTCGTCGATTGTCGTAGAGAATCAATTTTTCGTCACAGGTAATTATCCTGTATAAGGGCAATAATAATGAAGCATAATTGTCCTCCAGACGGCACATCTTGTTTCTTTCAGAGAGTCCATGTGGGACCCATTTATCTAACTTTCTTACTTTTCCTAAAGCTTTCAGATGTCGAGAGACAGTTGAATAGTGTATA
This sequence comes from Halictus quadricinctus, assembly GCA_028454245.1. Classification (NCBI taxonomy): domain Eukaryota; kingdom Metazoa; phylum Arthropoda; class Insecta; order Hymenoptera; family Halictidae; genus Halictus; species Halictus quadricinctus. The sequence goes on from CM052111.1 coordinate 15,024,128, forward strand.
TTGGTTCTCTCCTCGATTTCCTGAACAGTTAGACGTGAATCCCTTTCAACTATCTCTTTCAACATGTCGGACCACGAGGACCAACACTAGGCTTTTCGTTTAGGTGACGTGTCGGTCGACTCGGAAAGGTGACCTTTGTTTATATACAAACTTGCGGTTACTCGCAGCGTGAACGGAAAATCCATAGATACAAGCTCTGCGTTTAACGCGTTAACTAGTCAGCTATGTTTGACGTATATATTCGTCATGGAGAAATGGCAGTATTTTGTGTCATGACGACTATACCCGTCATCGCTTGATTCTCGTGACACATACATAGGTGCGCGCTTTGATAAGAGGTCGTCACAGCTGACTGGTTAAACCTGAATCTTCAATAGTCGCCGGCTTATGAAATTTTTCAAACCAATGCCTTATGGTCCGATCACTTACTATACCTTCACCAAAAGCAGCATTTATGTTTTTCGCTGCTTCTGACGCAGTATGTCCAAGTTAAACTTGTACAAATAAATTATACGAATTTCCTATAAACGTATTGAAAAACCGAAAAGTGAGGTTAAGCACGTGGTGTGAAAATATAACAAGCTAAGCAAAAAATAAAAATGGCAAACGGTGTCGTGGGTACAACTAAAATTGAAAAGCTGAATAAAGACAATTGGATTGTGAGATTAAGTTATTAGAAACGTGAAAAGACCAGCGGCCATCGCTGAAAATCTCGCATCTGACGCCCAAGCTCATAATTGGGACATAGAAGATAGGAAGGCCAATTTTATTATTCCCACTAATCTGTGTAATTAACGATGCAGACGTTAGTTGAAGTCAATGTACTTACAGAAATGAAGAGAAATATCGACAAATCTTTTGTTATAGAAAAAGTCCCAGCATCCCACAAAAACCCTAACAGACGAGTCGATCAAAATGGATTGGTAATGCATTGTGTGGAAACAGATGAAAAAACAAAAGAAGTTTGATGTCGTATAATGTGGCAAGGGTGCCCCAGATTAGATGAATGTTACCAACATTTGTGTTGGGATCCTGGATGCGGTGAGGCAAAGGCACGAGACACTTGCTGATAATTGCACATATTTAATAATGGAAAATACTGTTGGCTGATACATACATCAAACTCTCTCACTCAAGCGCGCGTACATAACAGAGAACGTTTAAGCGCCACGCATCCCCACCACTCACACTCGCAGGGCGCGCATGCCCCGTTACTCATCACGCCGTTTATGCATGTGTGACCATGTATATCAATTTGTAAAACCATCTAGTGCTAAAGTTATTAATACTCATGCACAGAAATTCCAATTTTAAACTTCCTTTCGTTTACCGCTGTAGTCACTCATAGTGTGAATGCGTTAATAACGTCATATTTAAATCGAAGAGCTCAGGGAAACAAACGGTCAGCTCGATTTCGACGTGACTGTCCACTTATTGTTAGATTTTCGCACTCGTTCGGAGCAATAAACAGTCAGAGCGCAAAATATTCCGGGCAAACTACCGTCTACTCGATTTAGACATGACTGTCCACTTACAGTTTTTAATCTTAGGAGCAACAAACAGTCACAGACGTTTCATGATATGACCGTTAGTTGCCCTGAACTCTTCAATCATTGAAAATATTTTGTATGTAATAAGGCTATATTTAATGCCGTATTACAGGATTGACCTCAATTTTCGGATATTACACCGCCGAGGCTATCACGAGCGTCCATCCGCCAAGCTCATCTTTCTAAAAAATGAATTCACTTTCTCACTCGGCAAGTGAGACATTGTAGGCACTAAACGCCATGCATTTTTCTTTCGCTGTATATCCTCTCGGCAAAAGATCTTCCTGGACAAAAATGTAATTTTTCTTTTTTGTTTTTCTTTTTTCGTAACGAACGATGGCTGATATTACCTCTGGAACCAGTCGATAGATATTGATCGAGGTAGAAACCGTAAGCAGTTTCGCCTCCTCGTTTCGAAAAATCCAATCCATCTGTCCAAAGTTTTCTCTCACCTATAAACAGAAAAGGGACTATCCTCCCGGCAAATCGTACACCGAGTAAATAAATGCCTAGAATGACATCCAAGACAATTTCGTAGCGATTCTATTTTATTCCCCCTTCGGCCTGATACTCGGTTCGGTCTTTCGGCAATTCTTATCGCAGTTTCGCAACCCCCCCGGGACCGTCGAATTGTATTTCCGAAGAAGACAGCCGGTAATAGAAGAAAACGAAATAGACACGCATGCATCCTCGCCCACTGAACAACCTCTGTTTCGAGAGTGAATTGAAAACTCCATTCGAGAGATACGATTTTGTAATCCTAACAACTTTCTGTGCTACAGTGCAATCTTGATTATTCGTTGTCCGCACATCTGGTTAAACTTTCTAATTTGAATGTGATAGAACCAGACTGTCAATTTTGCGATTACTGAACTACGGGTTTTATGCATTTATCACATAAATAAGTAGGTGAATTTTAAAACAGTAAAATAGTATCGATGAATTTTGTTCTACACATTAAAATCATTGAACGAAGAAGGAAATATCTATTTGAAATAAATAAAGACCGATAGAAATAAATAAAGAAATAAAGATTTGAATTAAATAAAGATCTTCAATCTAGTAATCACTATTACAATTATTTAGTATACATGAAAATCAATTACAAGTTACCACTAAAGATCAGAAAAAATAAAGAAAGAGGAAAATTGGAAACGTACAGTAACGACATTCAATTTGAAAAACTGTGAAGCGTATTGAAATACGTGAAATTAGACTTTAGTATTATGATGATGACTTATGCTGCCATAGCTGCGTCAGAAATAATTGTGTATAATTACCGTTCAGATGATTATCTATGTATAGAGCAACGCCCTTAACTGCCAAAAACGTTTGAAATCGCTTAACTTCAAACACGCATAACTTTTGAATCAGTGATTCCTAATGTTCAAACTTGTATTTTTGGCATTTTCTCATCAAAATCTACGGGATTATATAAGAAAATCCAAAATTTGTGGTCCCCTAAGTTAAAGTTTAGCCGATCAAAAATAAGTGAAGTAATGTGAGGAGTAAACTTATTTACCTGGATTCATATTATCATACAAATCGCGTAGAATCTAAAAATATAAATAAATATATGAAGTACAAGGTTGTTGCATATGAACTGTCCGATTTTGAACAGTAACATTAAACAAACGCAACTTTTTTCTAAATGAACTCATTGATCAAAGTAAGCACCATTGTAATCCACGTATTCTGTCAATGATTTTCAAGTTTATTGATTGTATTACGGTAAAAGTTTAATTTTTTGGTTATTCACGTTTTCCATTTACAGGATTGTTATCTCCATTATCACGTTGACTGCCACGTCACCCACATATGGGTGACGGAATTATTTGTCCAGGTTATAAAATGAATTTTTACGTCAATATATTCAGCGTAACAAATTTTATTAGTATCTGTAAAATGCAAGAAAGTTGGAGGACTACTCAATACCATACATTTAATTTCTTTCAATTCTTATTTCATTAAATAACTTACTTTGATTTTATGGAATTTTTGAGGTTTCTAGTTTGGCAGTCAAAGTGTTATGTAGTCCTTTTTACCATAAGCGACTAGTACGTTACTTAATCACCACATTTTCACCGAAAATCACATAATTCTATCGTCAATAACAAATAACTTCTGTTTGAAGTCGTCAAAGTTTGTTATTTGTTGTACGAAAAAGTTTTTCAAACAAATGTTGCATGATTTCCAGGGGGATATACAGTAATGTAATCTGTTTTTTGTTATTTTGGTTTTTTATCGCGATACGAGGGTCATTTACAGTTTTTTAAAATAAAATGCCCAATATTTTTTCTCGAATTCGGAAGCACCAAATCCTATGTAAAAAAGTATTATACCAAATAGGGCTTAAAATTAATAATTAGTGAAATATTCTCAAACTTTCAGCTAGCAACGCTGGCCGTAGATATGCGTGTGCCATAATATCTGCGAAAACACTAGAAAAAGTTCTCCGTTCACTCATAATTGCTTGCAATAAAATTTGTCTTAAAAATATTTTGGGAATTATTCATTGTAAGCCTTATTCAGTGTAATACATTTTTATGAAGCATTTGGTACTCTATCCGAATTTGAGAAAAAATATTGGGCATTACATTAAAAAAAAAAAAACTGAAGGTGACCTCCATATCTCGATAAAAAAGTAACAAAAAACAGATTGTAGCACTTTATGCCCTCCTGAAAACCATGCAACAATTGTTTAAAAAATTTATTCGTACAAGAAATAACTGAAGGGTTATCTGAAGTCGTGATGTTACGAGACTTACCCTGTATAAAAGGAATACACAACAATCGCTTTGAGTGACGTTGAAATAAATTTTATTTAAAAGTTCGAATGGGCCAAGAGTTTATGGGTCCCATAAAGTTATCTGGTAGACCATAAATTTGTCGACTGAGCAGCGATATCTTTCGTTGGAAATGAATAGAATATGACATAACCACTCGTCCTGGCACTAATTGTAAGCGGTGTCGAGCAAACATCTAGTATTCACAATTATTGTAAATAACATCTTCAGATTAAATAAAAAATAACCAACACGACTGGACTTTAGTATAATAGTATTATAATAATACATTGTATTTTACGTGTTTGAAGTTCAAAGTGATCCGTGTCTATTCAATAACAATTGGAAAGGTCTGATTGTGTTCGATTTATCTGCCAGTATGCAGTAGAATGTTTATCGAGCAGTAGAATGTTACCATTGCCTTGATTCTATTGGGAAGGAAAATTTCCCATAAGAAACTCGTACCAGTAGGTACATAGTTGTCCTCCCATTCCAAAACATAGCTTGCTTGCTGTACCGGAAGTTCAGCAATAGGTACACAAAACTTGAAGGGACAATCTTCACGACGCACAGTGGTGCCAAATGGCCAAAAAGCGGAAATAAATCCGTAAGAACCAAAATATCCAATTTTGTTTCAAATGTGGAAAGCATGCCACAGGTACAACGTTCATTTGGCAAAAAATTTTTTTAAAAAGTTGTTAAACATTAACTAAAATGGGCTAATTGGAAACCTCTGCATTACGCTTATTTTTTGGAAGGGGAGGGGGATATGTAATATTAAACTAACTGTGTTTAAAAAATCTCGGCCACCTTGAGCCAATTTTCGCTGTAATTGGAGCAATAACATCTGTTGCGATGCGCCCCCCCCCCCCCAATCGCTTAACGGTTTTCGGACCGTCCTTGGGTTATCTGCGCCCTCACCTTGTTAAACAATAGCCTAGGCGAGCCTTCTGTCCGCCACGTGCCCACCGAAAAAACGGTTCTAATACCACTACCGAGACGGGTCCGTTTACAACCCTACGAATCCAAATAAACTGCCGTTTATGACATAGCTACAATAAATCGTCGAAGCCATGGGACACAACTGTTTAGCGTCCGATTTTTAACTACAGATTTCGTCCACGGGCCATCTGTTTGCCAGCCCGCGCCATCCTATTTATCGCGTTTTTAACTTCAATATATCTTGCCAGGTCCGAAGCGCTTCCTTGTTTTATTGTCGGCTACGGTCATCTCCCAAATTCAATTCCGCCAATGACAGTCGCTAGGCCACTTCGAAAACTCCTCCCAAAAATGACGAAGGGAGGGAATCGTGGCGGAAGTATGTATAAGTATCGCCAAGCACTAACATAGAGAGTTTCATACAAATAATACAGCAATCGTAACGTCGAAACGTCGTATCTCTAACACTGGGCAGTCGCTGCAACGTCTACAGTCAAGTTTCCTTGCCGTGAAATAAACTTGTGAAACCAACAACGTCTCTATTTCATTTCAATCAGTTCAGCTTTTCGTTAATTCGAAAACGAACACGGGCAGAGCGAAACGAACATCGCGTCATCGCTCAACAACATCACTTGTAAGTATCCGTCATAGTGGTCTAAACAGGTCAAATATAGAAAAAAATATGATAGTATCAAAATTATAGGTTTAATGTACGTAAAAATTTATATTCCAGGGTTTTTGAGATCGGTAATTATAAATTTGAAATGAAAATTTCGAAAAACAAAATGGTCGGTCCAATAATTAGCAATGCATTCATACAGTTAGTCCCACCCTAAGTACGCCCTTTTGTAGATCTATGTTAGTTATAAACTTGCTGAAACTTTCATCGAAATCGGTTGACGCAAAAAAAAAAAACGACACGCATTTAAGCATAGATTGCCGAAAAGTCGGGAAAAACTACGATTTTCACTACTTTTAACCGCTTCTAGCTCGTGTGTATGTCAATCGATTTCGATGAATTTTTCATCACGTGTATAACTAACATAGGAATCATTAAATTCTATTTAAAAAAAATTCTATTAAAAAAAATAGCAATCACATAAAATAAAGGCATTTTTTAAACCTTTTTTTAAGATTAAAAAATAGCAATAAAATAAAATAAAGGCATTTTTTAATCGTTTTGCACGTTATTTAGTAAACCAATACTTCTAATTGTTCACAAAAAATCAGGTATTGTAAAAATGTTATTCTGTTTTAAAAGGTGTACGAATTCTTATTGGATTGACTATTGTTAGGAAAAAATGGTCTCAGTGCCAACCTTACACGTTTATGCAACTAAAACATGTTTGGATATGTACTTTAAAGTGTGTTACACAATTAGCAATAAGTTTTACCTGGACACTCATCGACGAAAAAAAGTTATGTCAAATTAAACTTTAATTCTACTATTAGAAATACCTTTTTCTTCCATTTGTGTTTTACAAAAATAAACGATACAGCCATTAACTATATCCACGTTAAAAAAAAACCGTCTATTATTCACTTGTTTCAATGTTTTAGATTATTGTAACTGTGTTAATATAGGATGTCCCAAAATTCAATCAACTCCGGAACGGGTGATTCCTGAGGTCATTTGAAGCGACATTTTGTTTTGCAAAAATGTCTGCTTCGATTTTGTTAACACTAGGTTTACGGAACACTAAAAGTGACTAATTTACATTGCATTGTAAAAATAACAAAATTGTAGTTATTTAGATTTTCAATCATTTTTATTGTAATATGTGCTCATAGAAACGAATCTATTGAACAATTCTTCTCAATTCTTCTCAATGAAGCGTCCTTGAGTCATTTTCACGGGTCACATAAATCTAATGTTAAGGAGTTATTAACGATGAACACAGACCAATCAGAGAGCGGCCACGGCGCGTGATGGCGGGGGGAGAGTCCGGCTGAGCAGCAAGATCTACTGATTAGTGCCAAATGGCCAAAAAGCGCCAAAAAATCTGTAAAAACCAAACTATCCAACGAATTTGTTTGAAAATTTGTGGAGAAATTGCCACAGGTACGCCTATTTGGCAAAAAATTTTTTTTTTAAAAGTTGTTAAACATTAAGTAATATGGGCTAATCGGAAATCTCTGTTTTCTGCTCATTTTTTATTTATGGAAGCATACAACAAATCCTTTAATGGATTTTGGTCTGGCGCTGATCGTTTTGGCAAGGTATAATATTGAACTATCTTTGTGTAAAAAATTTTGAGGCCCTTCCAGACCCTTTCGCCGCAATTTAAGTTTAAATATCATGTTTCAGAATTTCCAAGAATGAATCGTGCGGAAGTTACGGTGTATTTGATACTTTAGGTGAATTTTTTTAGGAATATTTCTAAATAATAAAGAAAAATGTGAAATGCATATGATTTATTAATTCTTCATGTATAAAAAAATATTTAATAACAATTGTTTTTGTTATATAAATTATTTTTGTAGTGTTCATTAAACCACTGTCAGAAAAATGCCTGTTTAAATTTTTTTTATTTAAACACTTAATTCTAACTAACTATTTCACAGTTTTCGTCATTATAAATGATATATACCTAAAAAATTTCATCTGAAACACGAAATAATCATAAATTCCACGCGAATCATTCTTGGAAATTCTGAAACTTGATATTTGAACTTAAATTGCGGCGAAAGGGTCTCAAGAATTTTCTTAAGATTAGTTCCAGATCGAAGGTTTTCAAAGGATTTGTTCTATTCCTCCATAAATAAAAAATGAGCGTAACGCAAAGAGGCTTCAGGTTAGTCCATATTACTTAATGTTGAACAACTTTTTTTGAAAAATTTGTTTGCCACTTAATAGTTTAAGCTATTTTTAATAACCTATATGATTGGAAACTGATGAATTCCCAGGAAAGAAGAACAGGTTATTTACCATGCGTATATCTCCGTAAAAATTTTTTTTAAGATTGGACTTTGGCACATTATGCACTCACTATTAGGCTATACGAAAATAATTTTTTTTTATAAAAATTGAAAATTTATAAAATGGATTTTTTGTCGCCTTGGCACAAAAGATTTATAATTAGAACTCGCTTTTTCGGCCGTAAATGTACTTTGCTGCTTCGAAATGTGTGTCACTATGCCATTCGGAGACGGACTGCACAGTTGACTTCAGGTATACGGCAATGTCGAAAACTAAGGGACGTACGGTCAGGTCAACGAACTGCATACCTGGTGGTGGACGGCACAGAAGGTATACGACAACTTAAGGGGGCCGGCAGGCATTTGGCCTTGACTGTCACGCTATGTTACGCTATGCCTTTTTTTCTAGACATTTTACGTCTTAAGTAAGTAAGTAATCAATTAAAAATGCATACCACCGTGTTTGTACATGTCTTTGCTACGTCTGTATAGAGCCTTTTTTCCGATACGAACACTAAATCTCTCGAAATTAAGAGAATCTCTCAGCCGCAGCCATCTTGTGACGTCATACTTGCTTCAGAATTCGAATTTTCTGCCGAATATTACAAATTACTCCACGATGAGGTAGAAATTCGCAATTTGGGCTCTATACAGACGTAGATTGGACTTTTAGGAAACACAATTGACCACTTCTAAACTGCTCATTGCAATATTGAAGCGGGAGTTTGAAAAGGTTTTGACACTTGCACACGTATATGGATTTCAAACCATGCCGGCCCCCTTAAGGAATGTGCGGTCAAGTAAACGGTCCTGACTTTCACTTTCACTTTCTTTTCGATAAATTAATCGTATGTTTATTTCACACAGATGCCGTGAAATTTGTCCACACTCAAGATCACTGTTCTCATTTACCAACACATAGTTATGTACTAATAACAATTGCAATATCATTTGCATTGGAGCACAAATCACACCAATCAGTTAATGTGATTACTAGACTGCGAATTTCATGCATTTGTAGGGTTACGTATGCAGACGTTCTCCACGTTCATTTCGATTAGAAGTTCTAATCTCTTTTCTGATTTGCAAGATTTGCAATTGGTGCAAACAATTGGTATTTTACATAAAGTTCCGGAGTCTAATAGTTACACATAAGTAGCTCTTAAGCAACGAAGAATATTATTCACAAGAACAAAGGTTGTCCTATAGAACAAAAGTGATATTCATTTTCATACAATTACTCTAGTAAGTAGGATTATTGCCATGAACGTTGTGCTTCTTAGCTATGTGCTCTTTGTTAACAGCAGCAATACTAAGACGACGAAGAAGATGAAAATGAATGGAGAGAGACATAGATGGGTTCGAATTGCATAAGAAGATAAGATTTCCATGCTTCTCTTCCATTTTAGTCTGAAAACTAATGCGTCAAAGTTTGTCCATTAATTACTGAAGATAATACAATAAAGATGAAAAACATAGTTTGGAAAGGGAATGCACCCTGGTAATAAACTCATTCTGATAGCGAATGTTACAGGAGACAAAGGAGTGAAAATAATGTTTTGTACTGCTACAAAACACTACACGAGTAAAATGATTAAACTTTCGTGAACACACTTGCAGTTGACGCTTTGTTTGCGTATCTAAAGTTGAATGTCAGTTCTATCATTAAAATGAACATGAAAGCTGCAAAATTGATCTGAAAATATCATGTTTAAAATTTTCTTTGGAAATTGTGTCACGATATCAACATTGTACATATTTTCAAATGAATTTACAGAAGTGCCGTCTAGAAGTGCCTAACAAATATACGCCTTAGCTGAGTTCGGCTGGAACCGTCGAACGAGTCAAACGTGTTTGCAAACAGAGCACTACGTCGTTCCTGTATGTGAAGTGTCCAGTTCAGTATCGCGAGTGCTTACGAAATATTTAATTACATACAACCGAATTGTTAACGTCAAGTGAAGTGATGATGCCCCTTGGCAACCAGGGGGCCTCATTTGAGAACAACTTAAGAAGCATGAACGTCTCTGAGTACAGTAATGTTCATTCAAACAAGTCAACGAGCTCAACAAAAGTAACAACAGAAAGTGTACCCTTGACGTATGCAGCCGCAACACAAAGCATTACATTCCCGACTAAATAACAAGCGATTATCATGAATGCAATCGATGGTGTGTCCATCAAAGAATTCACATTAGCAGTAGCTAAAGTTATTTCGCCGGTTAATATCAGATTCACCTCTAGAATTTCGAACGGCAGAATCTGCATGTACCTCGCCAACCAACACCTTGTAGAAAAACTGACCGACAACGATGTAAATATAAGCGTCGGCGCTCACACACTGCGAATTCGTCCGCTCGTGGCCAGGGCTAAGAGAATAATACTGTCCAACGTGTGTCCGATAATCCCGCATGATACAATTGAGAAAAAAATTACAGCTATGGGAATCAGGTGCGCGTCACACCTTACATTCATAATAGCTGGCATGAACGAACCGGGGTTCTCACACATTTTAAGTTTCGGCGTCAAATATACATCGAACCCAGTGATGCTGCGAAACTCCCCGACCATATTCAGATTGAGTATGGGAACGTCAACTACTGGATTTATATTTCCTCAGATAGTCCAAGATGTTTCATCTACAAAAAAGACGACCACTTGGCCAAACATTGTCCAAATGATGGCAACACCATGCAGATGTTATTGTCTGAAAAACCATCGTATAATCAGGCAAGAGGTAATACGTCTGAAGAAGCCAAGGCTGCAGATGACAACTCTAAAGTCACTGAATCTGAGACCAATAACTATGAGAGGAATGACAAAAGACCGTTATCCACTTAAAGAAGACAATAAAGAAAATGCGAACAGAATCGTGTAGTAGCGACCAAGAAACCGACATTGAGGCAATGACTCGATTAAAGAAATTCTAACTGAACATCCGAACACCTATGTCTTAGACTACACCACTTTGAACAGCTTTCTGCGAGAAACTATTGGCAATTCCAATCATCTTGAGATATCCAAAAAGTATACAGATGACACCAATACAACTATTTGTTGGACTGAGAGTGGGGAGGAGTCTCAAGAGTTTTTTTGGTGTAACGGAGTCGTTATTATAAAGTATTTAATATATATTTTTGAAGTGTTGTTTGTATTATAACAGGTATTCCTTTATTCCCTCTACCTCGTAAATTTATAACAGTCTCAAGCAGGATTTCGTAAGGGTAGATCATGTTCAGATAATTTAGTTTCTTTATTAACCAGCATCGACATCGCAAAAATTCTAGGTAAAGGCACCCTAGGAGCCTTTCTAAACGTTTAAGCTGCTTTTGACAATATGAATTGTAGTTTGCTTATTCAGAAACTGACCGAGGTAGGCTGTTCTCTTGAAGTCATAAGATTTATCAAATATATAACGTTTGGCAGGAAAATAACCGCTATAGATGGAACCACAAGCACTTTCACAAGAACAACCTGAAAAGGTTTGCAACAGGAAGGAGTTCTAAGTCCGCTACTATATAACTTTTATGTAGCTGAAGTTATTAAGAACATTCCAGACAATGTTCAAATATCGTAATTTAACTAGCAAAAGGTTACTCGAACAAACGATTAATACTATTAATGCTAATCTCAAATCTGTTGGCCTCGACCTGTCTCCTCAAAAAACTGTGTTTGTTCACTTTAATAACAGACGCATTCTACCTGGTAAAACCGAAATTATAATAGACAACCATGTCATCAAATCAAGCGAAACAGTTAAATTTCTAGGAATCAATGTTGACTTTGACATGAGCTTTAAAGTTCATATAAATAATGTGAGGAAAAAGTGTTTTAGGCTTCTAAATATTATGAAATTTCTTTCTGGCGTTTCATAGGGTACTTCACCCGAGACTTTGTTGTTATTATATAGTAGTCTCATAAGACCAATTATGGAATATAATTGCTTCATATATTATCCGAAAAACAAAAACCTAATGCTTAAATTAGATCGAATTCAGTTTGCTGCAATTCGACTGGCACTGGGGTACAGAATTAGCACGCGCACAAATGTTTTGCTTAACGAAGCTAAAGTCATTTCCCTTCGGGATAGAGTCAATTTTCTAGCTAGAAAATATTTATTCAAATGTTACTCTTATACAACCTCAACTTCAAACAAAATACTGTTTAAAAACAACACAGACTTGATTGCCATCTCTCCCAATAGACGAACGAAACACGCTCTGTTAGTTGAAAACCTCCTCAATTTGTTGGAAACACGACCTGACCTAGAGATTGCTGAAAAACATCCTATTTTTACCACAGACTATAACATCCTATTTAATATTCCACCTAGAGATGTTTATTTAGGTCAATCATTACAAGATTCTTCCAATCCAACACTCCGAATACGGTTGCAATCTATACCGATGGCAGTGTAACAGAAAATTCCGAATCAGTAGGTGCTGCAATATACTGCCCACAAGTAAATATGTCCCAAAAATTTAGCTTAGACAAACACGCATCAATTTTCACAGCAGAGTGCTACGCTATTAGCCGAGCACTGGATATTTCCAATTTATATAGTAATGCTACAAACTTTCTCATCTTGGCCGACTCGCAAAGTACAATCAAATCACTACAGAAGCCAGTAGCTGGTATCAGTAACCATATCATTGAAATTAAACCTAAGTACTCTACGTTTATATTAAACAACAAAGGCCAGAATTTTATTAAGTTCATCTGCATACCAGCACATGTAGGAATTATCGGTAACGAGGAAGTAGACTCACTTGCGAAAGAAGCGACCAAAGAAGGTCCTTCGCCAGATATCAAGGCTTCAATCGCTGACCTAACCAGAGACCTCAAAATTCAAGCAAGATTGTCCACTAACACCCTAATGAAAAAGGAAGGTCTAGTCAAAGGTGCGAACTACGTTAGATTTTATCACAAAGACAAAGGCAAGACATGGTATACTGGTCTTGAGCTCTCCAGACATTTTTTGGTTTTTGTTAATAGATGTCGAGCCAATCACTATAATTTAAATGGTTCATTGGCAAGGCTTAACTTTATAGCTAACAGTGCTTGCCAATGCGGAGCAGAACTCCAAGACCTAAATCATGTTACATGGCAATGCCCAGACTATGAAAACGAACGTAATACATTAGAAACAAAGCTCCTCAAAGGCAAGTACTGTTTCCCTCTTTGTATTAGTTCCTTCTTATGTAAACCTGATATAAAAAGTCTGAAAATAATTTATAATTTCCTTAAACAATGTTCCGTTAGAATGTAGAAACAATGTAAGCCAAATGTAATAATACTGTACTTGCTATATAAACCACTTGATTTAAAGCAATAAATAAATAATACGCTTAGCTGATATCTATCGGTAATAAAATATTTGTCTTAAAAATTTAAATATCTTCACGCTTTTTTTTATTTCATTGTGAAACCAAGGAAATAAAAAATTCATTACGGAGGATACGTAACACGAAGGAAATAAAAAATTCATTTCCATAAAACAATAAAGCGCCACTATAATTATACATTTAAATTGTATTACATATAGAAAGTAAATATGGAATCGTATCGATGGGTATTTTCCCGAAATATATGAAGCCGACATATCGGATATGAGGTATTGAAAAAGGTAAATATGAAATTATTCAATATTTTTTATTGAATTTTTTCCAATATTTTAACAGTAGCAAACCCGCTGTACGAGTAAAATTATCTATTCCACTTCAGGAAATCTCCATCATATCTACGTTTCTCGCAACTTCTCTGTATCGACTCTTGAGACTGTTCTGTATTAGAAAGTTCAACACAGTAGGTTCGCTTTGATGTGTACTCCCAAACGTCTTTCAATTGCTACGGTATTACATTATGTATAGATCCAGTGAAAGCCGATATATTAGATTGACCAAATTAATTTTTTTTTGTCATATTCCAATGTTTAAAACATTTCACCATTTTGCAGAGACTTCATTTTGCTTTGGTATTAATTTTGCTGTTTCGAACGTTGTCCAGTCCAGTATTGCCGCTGGTTCAGAGACAATAACGCTCTAATAGAAAACTAATAATAACTGATTTCTATAAACATAAAATAAGACATAATGTTTGTAGTTGTCCAAAAGTTCAGTTCCTGTTCAAAATCACGGTCATAAAGACGTGTAAAGCTCAAGATCAAGATATAAGATCAAGAGTGAAGATCCAACAAGTTCAAAATCCATGATCAACGTTCAAGATCAACTTGTTGAAAGTCCAAGATCAAAGTACAAATGCAAAGGCCAAGATTTAACAAGTTCAAAGTTCACATTTTTCGGCTTCATTTAAGAACTACACTTCCTATTGTTATGTCGATTCGCTTTGCTTTCGTCGGGTTTAATTCAAAATTAATTCGTCCCCTCATGAAGGTTCGTAATATTCTGCCTTTCGTTCTCCCACACATCCGTAATTGTGCTACGCCTACAGACCCCGTGATTCAATTTTCATAAGTCAACCTTGCAGGAAGCTACACAAAGATTTATTGTTCAAGGATCTGTCCCCGAAACTGGTGTCGCCTTTCCGCTGAGTGTGGACCTGCGATGCGTCAATCGTCATAGAGTGGAGCACGGTTGGTTTGTTTTTCCGTTTTGAAGCGAGACACTTAACATTCAGCCGTACCCAAGTCCGTAACGAATTCTAAAGCTAATCGTGACAATAAATAATTCAATATAGCAGTCTCTCGCTCGATCGAAACACAGACCCATCCAAAATGTTTAGACAATTCTAGACATTTGCAAATAATACAATCAATAGATTATAAACAATCCAAAGATTTCGCGGCCAACCACTTTATTTATACTACTTCTTCCTGAAAATTAACATTATATAATATGTCAAAATTTAACGTAAATACATAAACAAAAATATTATATTTATATGTAATAGCAAATTTGTCAATTAATATTTTACTTTTGTGAGAGATATAAAATAGTAAAAAACCACTAGATTACAAAACACTAAAAAAAGAATAGCAATGTTTAAGTAGATCACAGTTACTAAGTCTGGTAATTATAATATTAACAGTACACAGTAAATAAATATCAGTTATTAAACGGATTTTTTTTTCCAATTGAATCTATTACCTATTTAAAGCCTATATGGAGAAACTTAAAATCTTTTTAGTATGTGGTACTCTGTTATAGCAAAACTAACGAAGATTTAACCCTTTCGCTTCGGCAGTCCAGTCCGCCGAAGTGCCGTCACCGAACGGAAGCATGCGCCAGAAATGTGCACAGTGCGCCTGGTTTTTGTATATACGTTCTTCTAAGTCTTAAATAATTACTATGCTTAATAAAACAATTATTGCTCTAATATAGCACGTATTCTCTATATTTTTAAAATGAAAAGATTTATACAATATTATATTAATTATGGTACTTATATACACTCATATAGATGCCGGATATATCCGGCACTCGTACGCACAAGTCGTCGCGCGAATTGGGGGAGGAAGTAGATATAAGTATCGCCAAGCACTAACATAAGTAGCTTCATACCAACAACAGAAATCGTAACGTCAACGTCGTATCTTTAACACCGGCAGCTTCTTACCAATAACACCGCAATCGAAAGCTCCATACCGAATAACATCGTATCGTCAACGTCGTATCCTTAACACAGGGCAGTCGCTGTAACGTCTTGTAACACCGTTTGTAACGCCGTATAAATTGGTAAAAACGTGAAGAATCGCATCGGTCAAGTTTACAGTCAAGTCTCCTTGCAGTGAAATAAACTTGTAAAACCAACGACTCTTATATTCATTTCAATGAGTTCAGCTTTTCGTTAATTCGAAAACGAACACGAGCAACGCGAAACGAACGTCGCGTCATCGCTCAACATAAGGTTAAGGTAAAAAGGAATAATATCTAACGGATTGTCTATCTTAGTAATTATTTACACTGACAATTCCTCGCGGATTTTGATAAGTTTAAAATATATTATTATAAAAACACCTTTTTTTTACACAGTGTATTTCTGAAAGCATGGTACGAGCGGCCACGTGTCGATTTTACATGAAGAAACAAGTCTAAAAAATAGGTACATAACATTTTCTCGTTTGACGCGTCGTTTTCAAGAAAATCGTGTTTGAAAATGCAGCAGAAAATGAAGAATAAAATTTTTTCATTTGAGGCTTCGTTCTCGAAAAAATCGACTTTGAATATTTAGCGAATATTCATGCTATTCGATAGGAATCGTCTGACGCGTCTGATCAATCAACCAACCAATCGTACTTCCTGCATATGAATACTAAAGCACGCGAACCTCACGGATCTTTAAACTCACTTTTCTCCAAAACGATATGTTTAACAATCCGACCGCTTGTACCGTGATTTCGAAAACACCCTTTATATTTTACCACCGCTCGGCTTTACATTCCAAGTTATATGTGAAAATGCGTTATAAATTAATTTTCTCTTCGTTAGTTTTGGGATAAGTTGGAAGTTATTTTTCGGAAACAAACATATACCTATTGGGCACATTTTTACATAAATATTTTTCCTAATTATAGTGTTCTGAATTCAGCAGTAAAATTGTGTTTATATATTCTTAAGCAACCTGCATAAAAAGAAAGATTTTATAAACATAATTAAACAATCGTAAAATTAGAACATATTCCGTGATAAATTAGAAGCTGTTTTTAAACTTTATATAATAAAGTGTAACTTATATAAGTATAACTATACCATTTATTTGCATGTTTATTTAAATTTTCAAAAGTCTTTGCATGGACTACGTTCACCCAGCCTTCGGCTCCCAGGGTTCGTATGTCAAAGGTTCATTATGGCTTCCACCATAACAATATACGTCATACTTATACGATATTGGGGTACTATTATGCTAAGATTTCACAATAAGAATAATGAATGTTACCATTAGGGATTTGTCCTCGTATTACTGATTTAAAGCAAAGCTTTAAAAAGCTAAATTTCCTTAGATATTGGACAATAAAAAAGATTGATTGTATATGTGATGATGATAACGTTATGACTGAATGAATAGTTTAAACGTGGTATAAGAGCTACTGCGATGAAGATTTTAATCTGATTAATGACAAATGCTCTGGTAGGACTAACGAGCTTGAGATCACGCTAGCTTGTAGTGTGTGAGGTTGAGAGTAAGTATACACTCTACCTCGACTTTTATCACCCCATTAAAAAATTATATTTACAAAATATTACTTTGGAATATGACAACTAAAGACAAATTACTAAGAAAGATATCCAGAAAGAATGGTACAGTATAATTGGAGAGAAATGAATTTTGAAAAAATATTCATCTAGCGTCTTCATATTGTTGTTTATTTCAACTTCTAGTTTTAATAGATTGAAAAATTTTGATTTTCTAATATCTCGTAAATACATTTATCAAATGTTTTTCACAAAATGATAGCAAGATCTAAAGAAATTGGATCATGCAGTTCGCAAACTTCATTGAGTGTCGGTATATTATAAAAAGAATGGCTAAAAGTTTGGATTGAAATGCATTCTTGTATTAAAGTAATGTAAAATAGTCACTGTTAGTGGCTCTCAAATCTAGTGTTGAAGATATCGAGGTGACCTTGAAATCTCTGAAACGCCTTCACCCACATAAAAAATGTTTGCATCACAATATTTATTATTATTTATTGTTCTAACTGCTAAAAAAAAATCCAAATATAATGGTCGAATAATAAAGAAATTATGCGATTTTTAAGAGTGACCGTATTTCTTTTCACAACATCAATTTCTCGTTGTCATTAATAAATTTCCATAGTTTGGTCGATGTTATTCAAGTTGCGTAGTTGCGAGGAATGCATGATGGCCTCCAAGAGTGACATTGTGAACTTGTCCGTGCCATTAATCATAGAATCTCCCGAGCTACGTTACTCCAAATATGTATAAGAAGGCGGTCACGCAGACCTAGTTAGATTACCGGCAATTGTTGATGGCATGTGTATCTGATGGGCGGTAACTTGATATCAAACGAAAAACCAGCCCATCAATTTCACTTTGTTAAGGATTCACCTTCCAAAGGATTAAATATCCCCTTTGGTTGTGGATTTCTATCAAAAACTATTTGAGCTAACTCTTATCCGACACTACATCCATCATTGGAATCGCCTGATTTAAAGCCTACAGAACATTTATGGGATTATTTAGATAAGAAAATTTGAACACCAATCACGTTAAAGAAAGACCTAAAGCAACGAATAATCAAAGGATGGAAGTGTATTACGCAAAATTATTTACAAAAAATTATTACTAAGTGCGATCGATTGGGACACACAATTAAATGAAAAGGGATTTAACAAAATATTGAGATGTTAATAATTTTTTTCAATATACATATGTTTTCCATGTACAAACATTGTAAACAATTAAATTTGTCGAAATATGTTTGTTGTCGACATATTGTTTATTATATTATTGATTAAACAGTTTAAATATCTAAAATTTGTACTCGTGTCAAGTAGAATGCAGCTTTAGCATAAAAAAACAACAAAAATATTCATTTACTTGTGGTTAAATAAACTAATGTAGGGTTCGAATATTAATGGAGTCACTATATTATGCTATGGGAAGGTATTGGATAGTCAGCAATATTGACGATAATTAGGATAATTTTAAAGTACCTGTAATCTGTAATATTTGTTTGTTTTTAGTTTTATGAAAGTATTGAAGCATTATACAAGGCGGGTCACTACATTATTCGTCGCGGAAAATGGTTCGGGTAGATTTGAACGGTATCGAGAGGGGCATATTCTGGCGCTAATAGTTTTTTTTTGTAGGTGGACGCGTAAAGAACACATGAAGGTCATCAACTTTTATCCAATGGAAACATATTTTCTTTCTTTTCTTTCTTTTTCACTTAATCCATCTTGATATTCTTTACAAGAAAGTGTTAACTTACTTACGTGAAAAATCATTTATTTACAAATATCTGATTATAAAATCTTGTACCGAGGAACGTTAGCTTTATTCGCGGCTACAACAGTTCAAGATTTGAAGTATTAGAATCACATGTTGAATCTAGGTGCATGAAAATGTATTCACTGACAAAGTATGTTCATAATAAGATTACATTCATGCACGCATTATGGGCCGCGTTAATGATAATTAACTAGTATTAGCTGGCGCGTCGTATTCTACCTAACTGCATACTAAGCAAAGCATAGGGTACACATAACAGGTGTGAAATGAAAATAGATTCGTGTTTTGTCATGATACGTTTTCATGGATGAGCGTCGCATACGTGTTGTAATTAAATGAGACATAAGATTTACATTTCAATAAAAGTCGTAAAATTGATTAGACAAGCTAAAAATACAAAGCCCTACCCTACCTTACCATTTTTTTTAACGTGGTGCTAATCGCTTATTAAGGATTCTCCGTCTTCCTTGGCAATCGTCAACTTTTTGCGCCTGCAAGTACATACACACACGCGCGCGCGCGATCAAGCCTCTGTAAGTAGCTGTGAATTGTTTCCATTCCCACATTTATTGTACTAGATTTAATTTATTTGACGCTATAGAAAAGTACTTTTCGATTATTTCTTCCTGTAGATTTCACTCTTTTATTTAAATATTGGGAACTGAAACACTGAAATAATTAAAAATAATTAATTAAGTGGTTACCAGATATAGATACATTCGTACTACCTAAGAATTGCTGGAAAAATCTAAAAAAAATTCAATGAACATTAAAAAAGCCTAAAGAAAGGAAGAAAATATTTTAAATGTTATTACGCTAGTAAAAATATACTTTGATTTTGTAGCCTAACCTTATGCAGAAGAATAATAATTGTTTTATCAGGCATTTGAAAGTTTGCAATGTCCTATATACATACGGCTCTTAAAGAGAAGCCTAATTGATCAATTAAAAATATGTAAACAATATCAAAAGCTTTCTTGTTAATCTTGACATCGAAGTCCTAGTAATAAAGCTAAATGTCTAATGCGCTAGTAATACAACTGAAAGGTCTGTAATTTAAAATTGCTATCCAGAATGTATGTAAAAATTAAGCAAATTATGTTGAGCCGTATAAATCCCATTTGGAACTTTGGGTAAACATAAGTAAAAATCCACTTTTCAATATCAAACACTTTCTTGTTAATCTTGACATCGAAATCCTAATAATAAAATTAAATGTACCAGTTATGTAATTTAACATATATCAGTAAAAACGTTATACAGTCTAAGTGTTCCACTTATGTCTGTATTATGCAACGTCACAGCAACAGCAGTCCTAAACCACGCATGCCTACGAGATAATTCTCGACGTCTGGCTTATCGCGGTCTGTTGCCTGTACCACTGCAAGCTGCAGCTACAAGATGGGGAGAATAGGCAGGTACCTCGTAGACACACATTATTCTGGTTTCTGCGACATTCCATGCTCGACAGAGCTGAAGAGGTAAACGGATAGATAAGTGTTGGGTTACTTTATACGGATCTGCTGTCCTGTACGGCTACATCGCTGTCACAGCCGTTGGCTCATTTCGTGAGCGCTCGATTCTGCCAGAGCCTGTTATATTATTTTGTGAACGCGTCTGCTCTAATCTCTATTTATGTAGATGTGTTCCGAAAAGCGAAAACAACAGTGATATACAAGTAGCCCAGAGAGGACTACGTGTGCCCTCGTGTGCTATCTTCTGTGCATAACGTGGCCTTCAGTAATTCATTTGGCTTAACTTCACCTTGGCAATCCAGAAATTTTTAACTTTGTTTTGTATAATCCTGTAGATTTTAACTAGAAAATGCCAAAAAACAAAGTTTTATGGAATGTACTAGTTCAAAAGTTATACATCTGTAAAGTTGAGCGATTTTAAGCGTTTCTGATAGGTAACGGTGCTGCCGAAAACTAAAACATATATGCAAAAACTTCATTCTGCGCATTCGACTTATATTTTCATAAGAAACCACTTTTCTCTAGGTTGTACCACAGTATAGCTGTATAGTAACTGTGCCGTTCGAAAATGCGTCGACTTTTACTACTGAAATTACTTCTACAAACTTCTGGATGAAATGTGAAATGACTGAACATTAAATTCTCCTTCTCACTTTATAAAGTTTTCTTACTTTATACTTCACCGAAGTGAAGATTACTGAATTAAATGAAACATGCTTCTGGTCGGTTAAGCGCCACAAGTTCGGAGATTTATTGCGAATTAACTTTATAATTACCTGATTTATACTTTTTGCTTATGAAAAATAGAGTTAGCCTTTCTCATAAATATTCTAATCTTAATTTTCAAATCTCATATGTCTTATATGTATCTCATACGTATTGTTCGATTATTGTTTTAAAATATTTAGAATATTATGTATTCATCAAAGTTTAAGAATTTTATAATTTATATTTAACTGCAGAATATTTCGCAAGTCTTGAAAAATCTTGAATCTTAACAATTCCAAACGAAATGAGGAATACTGTGAATTTACTGGTTAATTCTCGACAGAAACAACATGTTTTATATTAGGTCATGAAAAAAATGTTCAATATCTATACTTTTTGCATATGGTGCCAAACAAAGAAATTGAGATGATTCTTCCACACAAGTTCAAACGCAAAATAGTATTGCACATGCTGACTGTATTTCTAATTGTATTACTATTTCGAATGGTATGGAATATACTACATGCTAGGCGAATTCTAAAAAATGGCGTGTATACATTTACAAAGTGATTCGCGCCATTATAATTTCAAAAAATGAAGACACACTGGAAAGATTCCATTTATAAAAATAGTGCAACAGCAAAATACACATATACATTACTGCACTTGCGAAAAAAAATGTGATCTTAAATCCGCAGTCTATTTTGAACCATTCATATATTCATATATTCATATATTCATCATTCATATATTCATTCATATTCTTTGTCTAACATCTTTTTATAAAAAGATGCTGATGATTTATAAATTCAATAAAAAAAAGATACAATTCATTACAGTTGAACGAATCACCTCGTATATGTATGTTTCCCTTCCGAAACAACTTTATTTTCCATCGATACCTGGATTCTATGAAAATTCGAATTAAAATATACCAATACATATCTTAGAAATTTCAATATACATAGCACGAAATTAACTACACATTCCGACAATTCTAGAAAAATACTTTTTATATTTTGAAAGTAGAATAAGTTGTATTTGATGAAATACGAAACTTGTTAGCGAAACGAATGGTGCTTCTAAAATTATCGATTCATTTGCAAATTGATTGCGCTGAAGAAACAGAAACCGATTGCTCCAGTTTATCGTGGCACTATGATTACGAATTGGAGATTATCGTTCACGTTTTGGAACGATGAAATTCGATCCGAATAAAGCCCTTTAAATGGATCACGTAGAATGCGTTGATGATCCCAGAGATATTGCAACTCCGTGTAATTTATGACTGCAGGTGTTAATAATAATTAACTACTATTAGCTGACGGCTCGCAACGACGGTCGTCTGTGCCGAGTGACAATTACGTAAGGCCACGTTATAGCTCAATGATTGCATCGTAGCATCACGTTTACTAAGGGCTTCATAATTAATTGAACTCTTCGGCGCATAAAAATGACTTAATTTATGATTCTTGGGATTGCAGAGATGCATTTATGGCAAATTTATTCACTCAATTTACTTCTTTGGACATGCATTACAATAAGAATTGCCAAAAATTTAAATCGATACATTATTATTGCTTTTATGAAGTAATCCAGAATAGGCGCTTCTAGTATTGTGTAGATCCAGTGTTAACAAATAAGACCAATTATGACCCTCGAAACAGATTAGTTTTCAGTAGACTCTCGCGCTTAACTTCATCTTGGCAACCCAGAAATTTTTAACTTTTTTTATGTAATCCTGTAGATTTTGGCGAGAAAATGCAGAAAATCCGAGTTTTAATGTTAGGAATTCACTGCTTCAAAAGTTATGTGTGTTTAAAGATGAACGATTTTAAGCGTTTTTTGGCAGGTAAGGCCGGCGTGTGAAGTTTCACCGGTAATTCATTACAAAGTGGTTCTGTTTTCCGATTTTGATTAAATTTAAATATGTTATAGATCTCGACATTTTAAGTAACTTTCTCTTATACATATAATAACCGGTCTCGTATATGTATAGGAAAAAGTTACTTTTAATAAAATGTCGAGATCTATAACGGTCAGCAATCGCTATCACGGTGGTGGCTATAACGGTTTATACAAACTCCACTTAGATTTTCTAATCGTTCGGAGCAACAAACAGTTAGAGCGAATTATACATTTGGGGCCTACAAGGTGACCGTTTGTTGCCCGGAATTTGTGGGTTATTCGACTTTCGCGCCAAGTAAAGATAGTCATACGAGTACAGCACACAGAAACGATCGGACTGTATTCGTGAAAAATGGAAAAACGACAGTGAATGTGATGATAACAGTGCCAAAGTAAGAAAAAAGAATACGAAATCCAGAGAGTTGGTTACGAAATACAGGAAAGAAAGCAAATTTAGAAGGGCAAAGTTATATTACTGTGCGTAATAAAAGAAAACCAATAAGACAAATCGGCGATCCTTGTGAATGCAAACAACAATGTTTTAGTAAATTTACAAATAATGAGAGACTGAAGGTATTTAAAGACTTTCATGCCTTCGAAAATAAAGTCACACAAGATATGTATGTACATTATAGGTCTTATATAAGCGAAAAATGTCGGGTAAGTATAATGACAATTATATTTTCACAAGAATCACTTTTTAATATTTTAAAATTCAAGTTCGTGCTATTTTTTATTGATTAATTTTATTAATTTTATTTCAATAGATGAGATAATGGTGAAAATGATCAATCTGATCGATCA
Source organism: Halictus quadricinctus (assembly GCA_028454245.1). Lineage (NCBI taxonomy): Eukaryota > Metazoa > Arthropoda > Insecta > Hymenoptera > Halictidae > Halictus > Halictus quadricinctus. Next base: position 15,048,151 of record CM052111.1, read on the forward strand.
GAAGAAACCGATAAGATTTGCAATGAAATTTTGTCCAAACGAAGGAACTACTTTTTTCTATATAATGTAAAATTGATTGACAAATACTTTTTATTTAAAAACGTAATAAAATGTATTCAATAGTATTACTACTAAATGCATATCATCGTGGCTGTGAAGATGATAGTAATAATTATAACTTTTTGGAAAAAAATGTCTAGTTATGAAAGTATGGTAAATAAAATATAAAATTCTGTTCAATAAAATAAATACGCAATGTCATGAATTGTTTTCTAATGTTTTTAGTCAACAAATGAAGAGTTCAAATAGTTAACCTTTTGTTGCTTTGAATGTAGCTGTAGGAATAACAATAAATTTTTGGGAAAATTTCATCTTGTTCGGAGAAACAAATAGTCACAAACGTCTCATGATATGACCGTTTGTTGCACCGAACTATCGAAAAAATTTGTTCTCTTACAGTCTCGTCGAAATCGAGCTGACCATTTGTTGCCCTGCGCCTTCATTTAATTTTAATCAAAGTCAGAGAACAACTGCTTTGTAAATATTCACCCCATAAATTTATCCGATGAATTTACCTGCACTTAAGTACATAGAAATGTGAATAACCTATATTGACCTATCAGGATTTCTCAATCAATGGAAACGTAAACGGTTCCATATTATTATAACCCCCTCGTACTATGATTTATTTTACGGTTACAGCAATTAGAAATTCTTTGCTGATTATAATTTCCTAGAAAAAAAGAAACGAAAATTTATATTTATTATATGCTTATGTATTCTGTAATACCTATAAATCGACAATATCTAAATAGAATTTTATTTTGATTTAAAAGATATTAATAATGTACCTTCTATCTATAAAATTTTCATGACGAATCTGAGTCGATATTATAGAAATAGTGCAACGAGATAAAACAGAAGAAAACGAATTTAAACCACTTCCAAAATAAACGGTCTATTCATTAATTCCCTTGCTCCCTCATGTAGGTTCCATTAAAAAAACAAAATTCCTCTACTTTTGTAGAGAGAATAAAGTGAATTTTATCCGAAAGGATAACAGTTTTGTTTCTCCCGTCTTCTCCTTGCCTCCTCGCGCGCTCATTTCTGAGTGGTCCCGGCCCCCAGGCGACTCCGATCGTCGGTCGACGCCAAAAAATAGTTTTGTTCCTATTATTTAAGTTTGTTGATTTACAAAGATTGTTATAAAATATTTAATTTTATATTGTATTCTATTATTATAACTGTATATGGATTATAATAGTATATAATAGTACAGGATTATAACTGTATTCTATATTCATAAAATAAACGTAATGTTTGTAATAGTCCAAAAGTACAGTTCCAGTTCAAAGCCACGTTCCTAAAGACTTGCGAAATTTCAGTTCAAAGTACAAGATCAAAGGTCAAGATCCAACATGTTCAAAAGTCCATGATCAAAGTCCAAGATCAACTTGTTCAAAGTCCAGGATCAAGGCACAAAATATAAAGTCCAAATGTAACGTCTACAATGTAAAGTCCAGAATGTTTCACTTCACTTTAAGAACCACAATTCTTATCGTTATGTCGATTCGTGATGTTCTCGAAGGTTTAAATTCTATTTTCATCTTGTTCGGATGATTAAAAAAAGTATGAAAATTTGATTTGGTTTCTGTTCCTTACAGTTGTGCAGTTGTTTATCTTGCATAAACATCCGAAGTCTACCGATTACTTACAGAAAATTGGTAGATCATACTCCAGCCCGTGATTTATTACTTAAATGTAATGCTGCTGACACATTTCTTAAATAGCTCAATTATAAGAAACAGCGGCAGGGTAGAAATTTCTTTCCTCCATTAATAATTTTAACAAATTGATAATAATTTAACCATTGTTAAACCTTTAGCTTAGGCGGGCGTGGGTTTTTAGTGGGTAGCCTTATGGGGTCCTCCCCCAAAGGTAGTCCCACATAACCCCGGCTCCCCCCAGGGAGTCGGGGTATGCGAAAAGCATTTTCCCACGGAAAAAAAGGGGGCGGTAACCTCTCGGGGTGTGAGCTAACCCCGGCTCCCCATGTTATAGCTCCCGGAATAAGCTCAATGTGGTGGGGTGTCGATCCGTCCCTCCCCTATAAGGGGAGGGGGATTCATGGGGGTGGGATAGGAAGGGTCAGGGCGTGCCGGTTCGCGCCTTCGACGGCCCTTCCTTCCGGTGTCGGCGTCTTCTCTGTCGGGTCCCTCCGCCCGGGGTCTTATAGCGTAGGCAATGGGGGAGGCTAACTCCCTCCCTCGGGTAGTATGTTAGCTGGGAGGTGTCCTGTTGAGTACTCGCCGGATCCAGGCACCTCCTCTTTAGCTTAGGTGGGCGTGGGTTTTTAGTGGGTAGTTTCTGGAGATCCCCCTCAGGGGCAGTCCCACATAACCCCGGCTTCTCCCAGGGAGCCGGGGCATGCGAAAAGCATTTTCCTTCGGAAAAAAAGGGCGTCGGCAACCTATGACCCGCGGGTCACCGAGTGACCCATTTGATAATTTCAAGTGACCCACTTTAGTTCCGAAAATAAAGTATAATATATAAAAATAAATTATAAAACATAAACATGAAACATCAACTATGTTTGTAATTATTTTCTTAATAAAATATATCTTATTATTTACTAAAAAACTGTTTTAATACGAAAATATCTCTGACCCAACCGTCTCTTTTATACTCACATTTTGGTTGATTTTGACCTGCGGCCAAAAAAGGTTGCCGACCCCGTGGTTTAGACAATACGAAAGCTTACATCTTCTAGGATTTAAAACGACGTTAAAACAAGTAATTGTTATTACATTTTAAAAATTGTAGTTTTTCCAAGTGAGCACAAGTTTTTCGCCGGAATTTGAACTATAAACATGCACATTTCAGCCGGAACCTAATAGAACCTTGAACTGACTATACTGTGATAAACTACGATTCGTTGACAAAACAATGCAAAAAAAAATTCAGTTACGACAACGTGCAACAAATCTACCAGAAATTACAGATTTACTTCAGGAATATTAATGCAGAAGAACAGGTATATTAATTCCAATTATTCTATAATTTGTTTAAAACCTGTGTAATTTATAAACACCGTGTAAATTCAATCAATTATCTCTAATGGTTTAGAAGTTATTATTTTAGAGCGCCAAAATGGCATTTTCGCCCACTGTGCGCCGTTCTCGTTTACGATACCTCTGAGCCAGCCTTCTGAGACCTCAGAAGGTCAGCCGGGTATGTTGTCCTCATACTCGTGGGCAGGGCTACCGACTCCGACAGGGAATGAAGAGGGAGTAGGGGGCGGGGACTCGGACGGGGCGTCTATGTAGTCCGTATCCTCCGGATCCTCCGCGGGCAGGAAAAGGCTAGCGGCGCCGCAGAATGTTGCGAAGCCCAAGGGGTTAAGGGGCCATCTAACCATCTTCTAACTGCCATCTGTCGAGGAGCTCAATGTGGAGGTGATTCTCAGTCACATACGAGCTCTTCGACATGGTAAGAGTGGCTGCACAGGTGGCGTACCGGATGTCCACCGTCAGCAAAGCGCTCAAGAACTCCTGCGCGAAAGAGTTCCGCGTTTCGGGCGGCCAGCTATGAGCTGACCGAGAGGGCAAGGCACGCTACCAGAGAAAACCCTCAGAGTCAGGAGATTGAGGAGGTCAGGGCGCAGCTGAGAGAAATGGAAGCGCGATTCCATCGCATGCACACGGAGCACGATGACCTTCTCGACAAATACGAGGGGCCGCCCACCCGCAAAATATCGAAGATGGGGCAGGCTCAACAAGATCAACCGGGGCCTGCCCCCAAAGGGTGGTTCTGCCCCTAAGGAAGTCCCCCTTGCTGGGGGAATGACGCCCCCGTCCCGTGCCAGTCTGTCCTCGGGAGCCATCACCGGAGAGAATGTCCTCGATCAGGTCGAACGCCTGATGGAAGACAAGATTCGCCCTCTGTTGGTGCTGTTGCCCCACGGCAACGATCAGGTGCCCGTCAGGGCCAGGGAGTTCTTCATGAGGCCTCTCGCGTGAGACAAGGTCTTCAGGAGAAAGGAGGACAAAAGGAAGAGGGAGAGGTCCTCCAGGGCCAGTTCAGCAAGATTGACGGCTGGCCGGATCTATGGGACGGCAGCGGTCGTGGGTGGAAGTCGCGTCGAGGAAGAAGAAGCGGACGCCGAAAGTGGCCGTTGCGCAGTTGGCCTCGGGGCCCTGTACCAATTGCCACTCGGTCCGCGGGAGGGGGGGGGGGGGGGGGAGGGGGGGCCCCCTGAGAGAGGAAGACCCCCCAGAAGGCGGAGACGCGACAAAGAAGGTGGCGACGACGCCAAGGTTGACCAGGTAGCCCGAGACCGCGGCGGTGGTCCTGAAAATCCCGGTGGGGAACAACAACCCCTCTACAGTGAGGGGGTAGAATATCCATTATGTAGATTTCTCTCACGCTACAAGAAAACGCTAGCTTGTAGCCAACATGTTCCACTTAGCATCAGCCATTTTAAGGTCAATGCATAACTCACTGGTTAGTCCGGCCGGCTCAACATTACAACCCTGGTTTTGGCTGTAGCGTTTAGGAGCAAGCGTGACAGGCTTTGAAACCGAATTTCTCCTCTGGCCTGTAGGGCCTTTTGCAGATGGCCTTTCGAGAGCGCGTTGACAGTTCCCTGCTATGCATGGCACAAAAAAAAAAATGTTTTTAGGGGTTCCACAGCTCCTTCGGTAAACTATCCGTATCTCTCCTTTACAACACCATGGAAATAGGAAACGTTCCTAGCACTTAATGAAACAGCATCACACATCCTTACAGGTATTTTATCATACGTCAATTATACTGTGGCGGCGACAAGATGGCGCCACGTCTCTGTCATGTGTTTAGTTTTAAGACAAAGTATGTTTGTATGAATGGATATCGGGTTGCGTGCTGCGCGATAGCGTCGAGTGGATGTTTAGATGAGTGTCGCGTATGGTGAATGTGTTTAGTTTAATTAAGAGTGAAAGCGGACCGTGAGAATGGAGAAAAAGAGATTTTCGTGAAGATGCGTCACCGAGCGAACGGTTAGTTTGTAAGTCAGTTCTGTAAGAGAATTCGTGGAGAGCGGACACGCGGGTTAAAATAAAGTCTAGTCGAACTTCGAACCGTGTACACTTGAGTACCCTTCACCTTTCCCGACTTAGTCACCTCTTCAATACATATAAAATTCTTCTTAAATAATTTATCATGTTATAAGAAAATGTAATTTCTTAATGAAAATATGTTAGAAACATCCTTGTTATGCACAATTCACCGGTTAAAGTGTAAAAAAATTTTTTTAAATATGGTCGTATTTTACCATTCTTCCTCTTTGAAATTTCGTTTTTTTAATTCGCGGAGCATCATAAATTGTAAATATTGGGTACTTAAACTGTTATAAAAATATATTAGGTTGAAGGGAAAGTTTTGTCGTATTTTAAAGAAAACATTTTAATCAATTTATAAAAATATATGTTTAATATTATTCAATGGTATAATTTCCATTATTTGTAAGAACTTTGAGGTGGCAGGTACAACAATAAAACGCACACGAAAACATCACCACACTCTGTTTGTTCACGCGAAGTTTATTTCGCAAATATACTATATACAAGGAATATTTACACAGAAGTACATCGGTGATCATGTGTCGTAGAAAAGTGACGGAGACCACGCAACTGCTCTCGTCCGCGTTAGGCTAAGTAATGACCGTCTCCGACGCCTTCGGAGGTCTATTTATTTGGTCCTTGAAAAGAACAGAGTGTCCCGCGGAAAAGGGATGGCCGAAGGCTAGCGGGAAAACCCGCCAGCCACGAAAACGTGCAGCGGAAAAGTCCCTTGGTCGTGCGAGGCCAGTTATCAGGTATGTACAAGTACCTGAGGTAGCTGGGCTCGTCACGGACCAAGGGCACTCGCTGGCGGGACGATATCGGCCCAGAAAGGTCTGGCTGCCAGATGAGTCGGGGGACTCATTATGAGCAGGCACGTACCGGGCCCAGGTAAAAATTCTGACAATTACTTTTTATGAAAATGGGATGCCAAATTCCCCGGGACGTGGTAGCGACGACGTCGCTACAACTTATTGCCATCTTTCAGGTAACCTGTCCATTCTTGTTTCCCAATAACACAATAGCAACATGTGTTTTTTATTTACAAGCAAAATTACCTGCTTAGGTATGGTACCCAAGGCGATAATGCAGGTAGAAGGTGTTGTACCGTTCGGTTAGTCCAAGCCCATCAATTTTATGACAGGCAAGGTCAGAGGTTGGCCAACTCCAAAAATAAGGCTAGCGTAAAAATTAGTTTCTACGACGAGTTTTAATTACTTGATCACCACCGTCCGCCGAAAACATGAAGGAAAACACACAATCAACACGTGCTGGAAGTGACTTCCTCATACTAAATCATAATATCGCACCTCCTACTCGGGAAACATGACAATAGATACTATTTTTACCAAGAAATTCTCGTGTGATTAATTCCATGATATTCGACGTAAGGTGTGGGTTATAGCAGTGGGGTGAGATACTAAACTGTTACCGCCCACTACTACGCGATTGTAGGGGGTGGCAAGACGCCATTTCGTATGGGTTCGAAGTGGTAATATTGTATTGATACGAATGCGCGGCCAATTTGTTCAGAGTGGAAGAGGCAGGCCTCGTTTCACACGCATTTTCGGCTGTATTTGAAATATTGGCTACAGCGGTCATACATACTATGTAGCGTGTGACGTTCGACGTCAAAACATTGGGCCTACAGGCGCGGCTGTGGTGGGGATAAGTTTGTTAGCATAGTAATAAATTGTTATTTTGTTTGTTATAACGTTTAAATTCCTTAACAATGTATTCCCCATCTATTACCACGACGAACTCTGAAAAGTTCTGGTTGATAGCTTTTTAAATAAATACAGCATGTTCATTCTGCTTTCGTGCTGCCATGCCACGAGCCCGACAGGCTCTAGCATTGTCCTGCGAACCCCTGGGGTTCTGGTAGCAGAGGACACGCTGTGCCTTTGTTCCGAGCCTCTCGAACCCTATCAAGTGGCTGTCCCGGACCCCAAAATTCGTATAAACTGAGAAAAAGCGCCAGGCTTGTCGGCCTGTGAGGTATGCATTGACCTTTACTCAGGTTCGGCCTTTTTTCAGTTTAACTTCAGTTGCGCAAATTCCAAGAAACACCTATTAAAGTCCGAGACAAAAATGTCTCGGAATTCACCGACGCGACGATTCCTGAAAACCATGTCAGCGAGCCCAACCTGTGGGAATTACACTCTGCCACCTCTGACACCCATACTCCAAGGGCAGAACACGTTGTAAGTCGCATTGGAAGAGGTTGTTCAGAGCTAACCAACTTCCGAACAGGAACTTTCGAGAAAAGGAAGTACCCACTTTTCCAAACGAGTGGACATGCCAGAAAAGTAAGAGAACAACGAGGTGACAAGTAAGCAATTCAGACATAGAGTAACTACAGACTAGGTTCAGAAATCAACCAACTGAGGCATGAAATGGTTCCAATAATAACTGTTTGAAACTGTTCTGGTGAAAGTACTGACTAAGATTCTGATTAAAACAATTGTGGAGGAACTGGGTATAAATGACCGACTGGGTATAAATATCCTCAACACTGCGCTCCTCAACAATGCCTCCACCCACGCAGAGTATGTTGTGTCACAATATGCCTCCCCCCTCCCCTATACCATGTAAGTTTTGTATACAACATTTTTTCATATTATTACAAACAACGGGAATATTCAAAGTGGACATACTTATAGGGGGTGCACAGGGGAAACTTACACGGTATAGGGGAAACCTACACGGGAGGGGGGTATATTGTGACACAAACATTCTCTGCGTGGGTGGAGGCATAGAGGAGATTTCAAGGGCACCTTGATTTTTTTAAATGGAAAGACCTACTTTCTGTATCATGAATCGATAGACTATCGAATTCTGAGTAAAACTGTGTTAACCTCCATATGTCCTAAATCTAATAGTTAACGAGATATTATCGAAATAATTTTCTTTCTTCTTTGGATAATATCTCGTTAACTATTAGGTTTAGGACATATGAAGGTCAATGCTTTTTTTCTCAGACTTTGATACTCTATCGATCTATGTTATAAAAAATGGGACATTCCATTAAAAAAAATGAAGTTGACCTTCATATGTCCTTTACGCGTCCACCTACAAAAAAGCTACTAACATCAGATTAATGCTCCTCGAAACCAAGCAAGTTCCATCTGATGCATTTCTTCCTAACACGAATAGCAGCCGAGTTATTCAGGTGGCCTGTTTCTGGCGCCTCACCCTGTATATTTCAGCGTATTCTTGTGTGCAGGAGACTTGTTGTCTCGTAGGCAACTTATGACAATGTATTAGCGTGTTCTTGTGTGCAGAAGACTTGTTGTCTCGTAGGCGATGTCCGACTCCTCTCTGTGGACTTCTCGGAAAGACTCGTAGGACAAGACCCCAGGAAATGTGTAATCATTCCCATGCATTGAAAACTCCGTTCCGGCAAAGTCTATCGTCATCTTCATTATCAGAAGTATTCAAAAGTGTCCTACTGCTTGACATATACAGTGAGCGAAATTCGTTTAACCACTCCAGAAAATAAGGATTTTGGGGCTGAAGATTCAAAATTTTAACAAGAAGCAAATAATAATAACTGAGGATTACAAATATATTTATATACTATAATATTTGTACATATTGTTACGAGTTCGGGGCATCTTCAATAAATAAAACGTATAAAATACCAATAAACCTTTATTAGGCAGAGGAGGAGTACTCAGCTTTGGGACTTCCCACAACGGCGTTTGTCGACCGACTCTCTGATGTCTTCGTTGTATCGTCGTCACTAAGACGCTGCAACGAAGACCATTCGGCGCGATGTATCGATATCGTAACAAATCGATACTCGTCCCTCCTCCTCCTTTTCAACAGATGAATACAATAATGAACAAACTCTCAATCAACAAGGCCAATGGTACCGCGCGCCCAGATGGGTTCTGAAGCGACTGGACGGGGACCTAATGAGGACCGCGATTATTGGTTCCGCCTGGCCTTCGGCCAGGAAGCGCGGGACAGGGGAGGGTGCAGCTTGGATCCGGGACACATTGCAGATGATTTGCGATATGGCGATGCCCCGGGTCCGGACTCAGCCACCGAGAAGGTCCGTATACTGGTGGTCGGGGGGGCTGGCCGAACTACGCAATTCGGCCGGCCGAGCCCGCCGCCGGTACACCCGCGCTAAGGCGCCCGCCACTTTCTGGGCGGCGATTCGGAACCGAGGGTCGCCGAGCCGTACAGGGAGTACAGATTGGCGGCCGGGGCCCTCAAGCGTGCAATAGCCGCTGCCAAGGCCAAGGCTTGGGATGAGCTCCTGCTCACCCTCCGATGAGGATCCATGGGGACGCCCGTATAAGGCGGTGCTTGGGAAGCAACGTCGCTGGGCGTCCCCGGTCGCGGAGAGGTTGGACCCTCCCCCACCAGGCGGGGTTGTGGATTCGGTGACTCGGGGTGTGAGCTGACCCCGGCCCCCGTGGGGAGCATAGCTGTCCCCGTTTTTGGTCGACACCCCCCGGGATAAGCTCAATGTGGTGGGGTGTCGATCCGTCCCTCCCCTATAAGGGGAGGGGAATTCATGGGGGTGGGGTAGGAAGGGTCAGGGCGTGCCTTCAACGGCCCTTCCTTCCAGTCGGGTCGGCGTCTTCTCTGTCGGGTCCCTCCGCCCGGGGTCTTATAGCGTAGGCAATGGAGGAGGTTAACCCCCTCCCTCGTGTATCATGTTAGCTGGCAGGTGTCCTGTTAAGTACTCGCGTGATCCAGGCATCTCCCCTTTAGCTTAGGTGGGCGGGAGTTTTTAGTGAGTAGTCTCCGGGGATACTCCCCAGGGATAGTTCCACATAACCCCGGCTTCCCCGGGAGCCGGGGTATGCGAAAAGCATTTTCCCACAGAAAAAAAAGACCAATGGTACCGCGGGAGTAAACACAAAGAAATGAAAACCGCGGACCCGGCATCACTACGACTAATTTGGCATTTGCTCAAAAAGAACGTCATAAGGAAGCCCTTCTTGCCCCAGGGAAAACCACGGTTTAAAAACCTGAGGAAATTAGCGTCTCACAATGCAGGATAACATTAACAGAACATTGCCAAAAGAACAGTTTAACAGTAGGTCTCTTCTTATCCTGGAAATCAGGCGTCCTCCTTTCCCCTTCGTTTGATGTTGTCGGTTCCAACAAAATTTCGGTGTCGAACGCCACGAGTACCACTGTAAAGTAGGTTGTATCAGAAAAAACACGGTATAGCAACTCTAGACTTAGCTTTGCATCGTCACTCGAGACTATCTCCCCTTAAAGGAGACCTAAGTTCGTCTGTCCCCTCTCCCCCGTTAACATGGCCATCGTATGCGTACACGAGGTCGAATAACCCAAATTGAAGTTGAATAGTATTCGAAATTATAAACAATGTCCATAATCGCAACGTACACTCGCTTTCTCATTCGAGTCATGCATCGTTCCATTCTTGGTACACTTCGATCAAGACATCCGCTAATACCGGTCTCGATTTGCAAGAACCATGCAAAAACCGACAAAAACTGCCCTGATCTTCCTCCCGTCCGCAGTTCTGTCTCTGGAGCATCAATGACCCCAGATAGGATGCGGGGAGTAAGTGTACCAACAAATTCATTCGCCTAAATTTCCACCTAACTCCATGGTAACTCTACACCTTGGCGTACGAATGAAGTGGGGAATCCTGACTACCTATAATCTTTCCTAGTTAACTGTTCTTTCTCTCGACCACAATCATATCACAATCTTCCCAAAATCCACAGCAAACAATAAAAAAAAATGATCTAAGCAACACAGTCAACCCAGAATATAACGTAAACACCTCTCGTGGTACTTAGCCAAGCGATCAACATGCACCACTTTGTACCCACTCTTAGGATTCTTGCGAATTCTATATATTACCTCACACATCTTTTTAACACGTTCCGTGCCACGTTTTCTCTCGCGGCCTGAATGGAACGTTTAACGTGTACTACCGGTGTTACACGTGGCACGGTACGTGTTAACAACAACGTAAGGACCTTCCCAAGCTGCAATTTAGGACATTTACCTTTAACCCTATATGATTGATAAAGCCAGACCGATTCGCCTTCTCGGAAAGATCTTTCCACAATTCTGGAGTCATGATGTCGTTTCATTTTTTGTGAAGAGATTTCTAACTGTGTGTGGACAAACCTATGAATAGAATCCATCTTATCTTTAAGATTAGCTGAGACGTCGTCTAGATCGCAAGTCCCTCCAAAAGGACTTCCCGTAATCAAATCCAAGGGTAATAAAATGTCTCGTCCATACAGCATCATGGAAGGAGAGAGTTTCAAAGTCTCGAGTTGTGCTGATCCATAAGCCAAAAGAAACAAAGGGATCAAGTCATCCCAATCTCTCTGATGATCGGAAACGAACATTGAAAGATATTGAAGAATTGTTCTATTCAACCTTTCTACTAAGCCATCCGACTGTGGATGTAGTGGGGTCGTCCTCGTCTTTTTGATGCCTAGTAATGCTAAGATTTCTTTAAAAACATTTGACTCGAAAGTACGTCCCTGGTCAGAATGGACTTCTCGAGGGACACCATGACGACTCACAACATGTGTAATAAAGGCCTCGGCTACCGTCCTTGACTGAAAGTTGGGCAAACATACCACCTCCGTCCAACGTGTAAAATAATCAGAAACAACTAACATAAAGCGGTTCCCGGCAGTAGATTTAGGAAGGGGCCCTAATATATCCATGACCACTCGTTCGAAAGGAAAATCCACATTATAAATCTGCAATAACCAAGAAGTTTACCAAGATCACGCGGACCTTCCCTCGATACACAAACATCGCAACAGCGACACCATTTCTCAACATCCCTAATACAGTTAAACCAATAAAATCTTTTCCTGATTGTACTACTCAATGTCTTATTCACTCCAAAATGACCACCAAAGACTGAATCATAGGCTTCTCAAAGAATCATCTCCCGTTTACTTTCTGGAACGATTAACTGCCAAATGATCTTACGACCATCCGTAGATTCCCACTTTTTGAATAACAGGCCGTCCTTAATGTGAATACAATCCCAAATAAGAAAATAAAATTTAGCTTCTGGCGAAAAAGAAGATGAGGTTTCCTTAGAAGGTATCTATCCAGTACTCTTACTTCTTAAAATTAATTCTAAATTGGGGTCATTCTGTTGGGAAGCGAACCAATCTTGTTTATCAAACAAATCACATCCTGCACGAAAAACAGGAATTTCGTCGTTCCATAGACTCGCCTCTTTCTTTTCCAAGCCAGTACAACGCTTGCAATCCTCTCCCGAAGGTCTCCTAGACAATGCATCAGCATTAGAATGTATTCTTCCACTCCGATGTACAATCTCAAAATCATACTGTTGAAGACGCACGATCCATCTCGCCATCTGACCCTCTGCATTCTTAAATGATAAGAACTAAATCAACGCTGCGTGATCCGTTCTTGCCATAAATTTTCTCCGAACAGATCTTTATCAAAAATTACATTATGCAAAAATTTTTACAAAAAAAAAACCATATTTTTCGTCCGAAATTCGTTTAAACGCACGTGTACAGAAAACAATTTAGAATTGAAAATATATAGATATTACAAATTTAATATTTAGCATGGCCGCTATTACTTTGGATTAAATCAAAAACTCGATTTGTCATTAAATTCATAAGATTATTTATAAGACTATTTATAACAGTATTAGGAATCTCTTCCCAGCAGTGATTAATTTCTTCTTGTAAGTTGTCAGCAAGCATTCACGGGAATATATCGAAACGTGAATTGTTGCGTTGCTTGCTGAAATATAAATTCACTTTTACCAACTATATTTTTTAAAAATGGGATTAACACTCCATCGAGCATGTCTATGTATTGTTCCGAATTTATTTTGGTAGAAACTGTTAGATTATATATATAACGGTTTAATAATAATGAATAATACAGAAGTGATACATGTTACGACACGCGACAACGCACGAGGACTACACGATGAGAGCGACGCAACGCTCATGCGCACATTCTCACTAGCACGCACTCTTCTGCGTGAAAAAAAGTTTTAATTTTCCAAGTGAAGAAAAAGATCCCCAAAGCATTAACTTTTACCATGAAAATTTCTGCTTAATCTTGGGTCATTCTTTTGACGGAGATCATGCTAATATGAAGAGCATTCGTCTGGACCATCTCAATTAAACTTTTTCTTATCCTGAAAGATGACTCTATTCCATTTGTCGGTCCAGTGCATATGATTTTTTGCAAATTGTAGCCGAGTAGCCTTTTGATGTGCCTTTAACACCGGCTATTTCTGAGGTTTCTTGAAAACAATGGTTGCTACGTTGTGCAGAATTTGTTGTACACGTCTCGCAGTTATTAGCAATTGTAATTTACTAACAATTTGACGTACAACTATTTTTTTTGTCGCTTCTTTTTGTCGTTAATACAGTTTTCTTTCGATATAAGACGATGGCTCCGGACGACTTTCGTCGTATTTCGGATGAGGGAACCTATGCAACTTGACTTTATTGTTGAATGGGCTGAGAGAGAACACAGAAAATTAGCGAGAAACGATAGTTAGTGGCCGACCATAAAGATGTCGGCCAAACACCAATATCTGTCAATGGAAAAGGATAAAATATGACATACCCTCTCGTTCTGGCACTAAGCGAACAATTTCTGTCGAGCGAACAATTTCAAAAGATGAACGGGAGATAGCGATTTTCTTATTTCGAAAGAAACATCGTCGTCTTATGTCGAAAGAAAACTGTAACTAACAAGCGAAGTCGAAATCGTAATTTTAGTCATGGAAAACCATCCCTTAAATTTTCTCCCTCCTGTAGCTGAACATCCTGTATTATTGAATAAACTTATTGCGAAAGAAATCATGCGATCTATGCTGCTAAAATTGTACACAACTTAATTTATTAAAATATGCAACGAATTCTCGAGTTCTAGAAGTATCGATGACTATGCGGTAAATTCTACGAGATTGACACACATGACAATATGACAATATGACAGTAGTCGTATTCGAGACCTAGAGATTTAATAATTCCATCGTACATATGTATTAGAAAAGAAGAACAGAAGACGTGAAAACACAATTATTTTATAAAAAGAAAGAGACATTCTATATTATTCGGATTAGAGTTTATGAACAAGAGTTTCATCGGAAATCGAGGAAATGAAGTCGTGATGGAACGAAGTTTTTCAAACAAGCGAATATTGAAACGGTCGTCCGGAGCGTGAATAGCATACCGAAAATAACTGCGGGAACGAATTTTGTACACTAAAAGGACCGTGTGCAACGGTAGCTAAAATTTTATTACATTTTCCGAAGTTATTTCATTCTCTAACCGTTAATTGTCACGAAATAAGATTTACAGGAGCAGTGAAGCTCCACTCATTGTTGCCCACCATTGCGATTCCACTTTCGTATTCGAAAGCGTAACAAGCGCTCGAAACTTTTAAATTGTTCAACTCTCGACGTTCACCGACTTTCTAACATCTAGCAGCTCGATTGTACGATCTACATTGTGACACGAGATGAATATTCATACATGTAGGTATGCATGTCGATTGTACCAAACGTTGGATTCCCGTTGAAGGAAAAATTAAAGCAACCGTGATTTCGCGCTAACAATAGCGGCTCTTGCGACTTGGCAATTCCTTTAATATTTTAAGCGCTTTGTTTGCACAATGTGGAGGCCTGGTGACCTGTTCTGTCCACAGGTTCACCTGTGAACCTGTTCTAGTATTTAATCCGTACATCATACAGATAATTCGAATTTGTCTAAAATGTAAATGCTGTTCACTTTAGTGAACGTACACAAAAGGTAATACATTGCAACATAACGAATAAATACGTCAAGAACCAAGTAATATAGTAAATTCATTCTTAGCTCGTTTCAAGGTTGTTTGTACAACACAATAAAATAATCCTTGCGTTTTTACAGGTTTAATTTGTTTCGCCATTAAGTCGGAGAAAATGAAATCCATAAAGAAAACAACTTATGTATTCTACAGAAATGTACATTTTATCACGGAATTATTTTTAGACAGCGGATTTTGTGAGGTTGTATGAAGTTTGACGCAAGAGGGCGTAGTGCGCGGACGACGAGCTGCGAGCGTCGAGCGCAATGCTGAGATATTGGCCAACTTTTCTCGCGCATGTGCGGCGATTTTCACCCCAGTAAAGTAAAATGCTGGATAAGATTGTGTACCTCAATCACCTTGCAAAATGTTTAAAAATTGTTATAATTTGATTTTGAAAATAGCGAACTCTACGTCTCTTTGTAACTCCTTCTCCAATATTAGCTGCCATTGTATAATAAAATGTTAACAATAACTTATCGTAAACTCGTAGGGCACTTGTCTCGTCTCGAAAGAGATTATTCCGGTACTTTCCCGCTAATATCACTGCCTCACTACCTTTACCTTATAATATAGATACGTTACGATAGAAAAGAAAAAAGAAAAGTTGGCCGATATCTCAGCACTGGTCGAGCATAGCAATGTGCCTGTTGGTGTTTGACACCTGAGAGTGTGAACAGCAGAGAGAGATATTGTAAGAGTGAACCCTAAAGTTATTATTCAAATATATTTCTTCAGTATTTGATCTACCTCCTTTTTATCCAACCCACAGATCTTAATGCAAAATCAAAATTAATGCAAATAATTTTATCCAATGTATTTTGGATAAATGCCTTCATAAAAAGCCTTGATAAATATTAGTTCAAGAGCTATTAAAATTGTATATTTGTTTAAATAATAAGTATTATATAAGGTTTCCCAGTATATTCGTAATAAATTGAAGAACAGCCGAAACTGCCGCAGCGATCAATAGTAATGTATTGCTCTCCTGATTTCAAAGTTCGATTTGGAAGTGGTTTTGTTGAATTTATTTTTCCGAATCACATTAGATGATAAATTGGATTACGCTTTTCATTGATATCAACGAATATGTCGTGGAATGTAAGTAAAGGATTCCAGTCCCGAGCTTGCATAGAGTCTTATGAAATAGAGTTTTCAAAGTGATAGGATCTGTCCACTGAATGCATTCGCAAAGATCCTATTAGATAACTAGAAAATATTTCATCTGTTGAATAACCAAATGCAATCGATGTATCTACATGACGGAATTTAAAAATTAATAACAGGTACGTAACGCTAATACATCATAATATTTTCCGAACGTTCCTATCAATTTATACATCCTTTCAGCAAATTTTTCCCTTTCATGTACTAGGCTATTATATTTAATTCTCGATAACTAAACCATGATGCTTGGAAATGACCGCTTTTCATTTAGCAACAAAAATACTTTACCTTCTAAAATGACATAATACTTCGCAAAAATTGCATTTATTTTAATAATAACAGTGACGAATGATTTGATTATGTTCACCCTTTCAAGAACAAGAAATGCTAGTTCTTGAACGATGAAAGCACAAAGAAAGCAAGTTGAATAAACACAGATAGTTGGAATAGAAGATAAAAGTAAGAATACGCACGGGAATTATAAAAACATGGGGGATATCGAAGGTAGACAGAACGGTGAAATGAAAAAATATAGAAAAAATTTAATTATTAAATACGTCAACTTTGATAGTGATCTAGTTATCAAATGTGTTCGAAGATTGATCAAATTCGTAAAAAATTCTCAGAAAAATGGGACAAGACTAAAATTGAAAATCCGAAGGAAAATGTATAAAAGAATAAATAATAACATTATGATGCTAACAACGCCATAGGTATGATCATTGTAACAAAGAGTAATTGTTATGTTGACATTGTAAGGTAATAGTCCTATTTCAATGCAGTGCATCCTTCCGTCTTGTGTTAAATAACACAAGATGTTAGATAAAGTTGATGAACACTATCGACGAATCGCGAGTTTTTAATTTCATTCATTGCCTGTCAAATCAGTCAAATAGTCTTGCATTGAAGAACAGACTGACGTGTGTCTAATTCGTTGCAGGATGTCGCTCCTTAACTAATTGATCATAAATTTCTGGAATGGATCACACACCATTCTACGATTGAGTGTACTTTGTACTTACCGAACCGTTATTGTAGTGGCCGATTAACAAG
Source organism: Halictus quadricinctus (assembly GCA_028454245.1). NCBI lineage: Eukaryota > Metazoa > Arthropoda > Insecta > Hymenoptera > Halictidae > Halictus > Halictus quadricinctus. Next base: position 15,065,301 of record CM052111.1, read on the forward strand.
GTATTCTGAAGGATTCGGTGAAGCGTAATACGTACCTGAAACAAAATACATAACAGAGATGAATGGACTTCCATGGATACAATTAACCGTAAAGTTGTTACAGTAAAAGCAATTTTATGTAAGAGAGGAATAAGAAAGTGTTAAATCATTTTGGACGTCCGTGTGGTTTCGAACTATTTACTTTAGAGAGATAATAAAGCTGATACCAGCTTATTAATATTTATAAAGGCTACATTAATCAGCTGGAACTACAACATTGCTAATTTTTGTCTCGGTTTAAAGAACGTTTTCTTTAAGATACTTCTTCAGCTAGAAGTAAGTAACACATATGTGGTTAATAAAGTAATGGGCTTAACTTCACCTCGGCAACCTAGAAATTATTAACTTTGTTTTATATAATCCTGTAGATTTTGACGAGAAAATGTTAAAAATCCCAGTTTTAATGTTAGGAATTCACTGATTCGAAAGTTATACCTGTGTTACAGCCTACGCGCGGTGGTGAGGACATACCAATATGACAGCCTCCTTACATGTCAAAAACGCTTGAAATCGGTCAACTTTAAACGCGCATAACTTTTGAACCAGTGAATCCCTAACGTTAAAACTTGGATATTTGGAATTTTCTCGTCGAAATCTACGGGATTATATGAAAAAAAGTTAAAAATTTCTGGGTTGCCAAGGTGAAGTTTAACCAAGTAATGTTTCCATATTTACAAATGAACTTTAGAAACCGAACCATTCCGAAAGTTTTTAAATTATCCAAGTTTTAGTAGATTGACAGATAAATCAATAGAAAATAGTTTCCTCTTTCTTTTCTATTTGTTGGTTCCTCAGAATAAAATTGCAATTCAACCCTCGGACTCCTGCGAGTTCTAGGCCTATACCGGAGTCATTTCTGACCCACACCGAGATATCACTACAGTTTTCTTACGATATAAGGCGATGGCTCGGAACTGGCTTTCATCGTATTGTGGATGAACAAGAAGAAGAGGGGATAGCGATTTCCTTATTTCGAAATAAAAAGTTTCGTCTTATATCGGAATAAAATTGTACATATTAACAGTCGCTCGAGCTTATCCCCACCGCGACTGGTCACGAATGACTCCGGCATAGCATACGGAGGATTAAGTATTTAAAAACAGTAGTTTCTATCGTTTCCACACTGTTACTTATATCTTTTGTATTACATATTTAACTTACATAGAAGTTTCAATAGCGAATAGAGTTTATCTGATAATAATCAGCGATCCATCCCTTCACTATTTTTAATATTCCTGTTTACAGAATGTGTAATGTCTCCTTGGCTAAGATACCATTTCTATTATAGAAATTTTAGATCTCTATCCTCGTTTATAAGAGACATATTACACTAAAGAGTGGTAAATTATTATAAATCTTGAATTTAATATTTCTCAGAATTATTCGGTTTATGAAATATTAAGAAATACTTTAGTAACAGTATTTGTATATCTTAGAATGTATTACAAATATTTATCAATCATTTAAAACTTCTTTTCATGTCTGCAAGTTAGAAGAAACTAGTTAAACTAAAGAGGTGTGAACCTTTTGAAAGTCAGTCTTATTTCTGATAAGTAAAAACTACTAATTGTGTATGTGAAAATAATTTTTTATGCATAGAACTATACTGACAAGGGAAGTTATCAAACCCGTAAGTTCAAAAAATTATGAAACTTTGCACACAAGTAGAGTAAGTTATGCCTAATACCACCCTATATTTTCGTGCTACTTCTCGCATTAAAAGGTGAAATCAACCTTCGAAAAAATTTCAATATTTTCTTTTCCGTGAAATATCTCAAGAACTACAAATGATATTATAAAAAAAATTGAAACGAAAGTTGCATGGTATTGTTGTGTTTACCAAACTGTGTAAAAAATTTAAAACATGCATTATTTTAGAAACGCTTCCCATCTCCGGGCTCCCTCTTTCCTTATCTATTAACAATTTTTGTAATACAAAATGTTGTAATACAATTTGGTAAACACAACAATAACAGATACATTAAAATATTTCACGAAAAAGAAAATATTGACATTTTTTCAAGGGCTTTTTTTACTCCTTTAATACGAGAAGTGGAATGAAAAAATAGTGTTGATAATTTTGTTCATAATTTTTTAAATTTACGGATTTGATAGCTTCCCTTGTGAGTATTATTCCAGTGATCTGGCTAACTTTATTTTGCAGCTTGTTAAGCAGAATCCACTTCAATAGAAATTCAGTGAGCCAATTATGGTTTAAGACTTAACAAGCCGCTGTTGATCTCGGAACTTTTCAGTGGTCTGCAATATGTACAACTTTCGAAAACGTTTGGATTAATGTATACTACCACGGTTGCAATGTTTCGCATATACCTACATACGTCAAGAAAACATCTTGCAATGTATTTGCGATTCCGCGTAATTCGATAGCTATTGGTAATTGATCAAAATGTTGTCAATTACCACCGATCAAAATGATAGGCGTCATAATTAGACTGCGAATTGTCGGCATTCGTGACAAAAATGAATAGGCGACATATAAAACTGAAATGACATTGGAAGAATTTCAGCATATTGTTACATTACCTTCGATTTTTAAACTGATTAAAAAGGTAAATCTATCCATTTTCATTCAACGTTTTTTTACAATTGATTCGAACAGTTTTTATTTTACATAAAGATTCGCAGTCTAGTTACAATACATAATAAATTTTTAACGAAGCCATTAATACTAAGTAATTAATAGAATAGTTTTCATTTGTATCACTGAATTGATGGATTCTAATTAATGATTCTAATGAATGAATTTAAAATGAATTTAAACTGTGTTGCTTATGAAATTTTAATATTGAAGAAAGTGGAACTTTCTTCGTAACCAGTTAATTGTCAAAGATTTACAATTATAATATTATATATAATAATAATATAGATAGTATTTCAGCATTTTTTAAACTCTTGAGTAAAATTTTATTTAATAGCAGTTGATGCGACATAAAATTATAAATTAAAAACAAAATAATACCAGAACCATCCTTATTTTTAGAATATACTATTTTCGATTTATCATAACAAAAGTATGTTACATCCGCATCAGCAAAGGTGGACGGCACAGTACAATTTTGCAAATCGAAGAGAGAGCATCGCATTATTTATTAAATAATTAAAATTATATAAAAATAAATTTGTATCGTCATTTTATGGAAGTTGTTCATCGTTTTATGGAATTCATTCAGTAACAAATTGATTATTATCTACGTTTAATTATATTAATAGTAACTGTTTTAAGGACCGGCCATTTTGACCGCGCACGGTAGGAATAGGTATACAAGAAATGTCGGTAGGTTTAGTATTAAGTTATTATTTACATAATTTTCACGTTGTTTCGAGTTTATGATATATACAAAATTTTGAGAAGAAATGAAATGATTTTGAGAAGTTTCTCCGCGCTTATTTCAATTAGAATTTTTCTAATCTCTTTCCTGAGAACGAAAAACGTCCCAACCGACCCCTTGCCGATAGGTGTGCGCACTCCCATTTAAATTACATAGAAGAAAGTCAAAACGTCGGTGGCGGTGCGGTGCTGGTCAGGCGGCGGTGCGATCAGTGTGCGACGGCCTTTATGCTCCGGTTGGACACAGCCGGCACGAAGCATGATTTATTAACAGTACCGTATAATTTCCTAATATGGAAATGTGGAGAACATTCTCTTCTGGAATCTGTCAAGGTAGTCTCTGATAGGAAACGTCCTGGCTAACCCTTCGTTTAACCCTATAAACGGAGATCCAGCTGCAAACCTTCAACCCATTGAAAACGATAAATACGAGTATGCGACCCTAGTTTAAAATAGACACCCCCTCTCGTTTTTAAGGTATATAAACCCGTTCATTTTCATCATCGTTGGCCAGTAACTGTGCAGTAACGTGCAGGGTCAGGTCGAGTCGCGTTCATAAGAGTCAGTTCCAGTGAGATCGGGCTAAAGTTTCCTTTCGTATCAACAGACCCGTTTCGTATCAACGAATCCGTTTGTAGTGCTATTTTGGTATTCAGTAACTGCTCTTAGACCCCGCATTGCCAGCGCGTCAACACCAAGCATCATAGGTAAACTACCTTCATTGTACATCCAATCGCGACACCAACACTTGTGACACACATTCAAATTAGAATATATTTGTGTTGTTTGGTAAATCGTACAATCTATAAACCCTTAATTACTGTCCAATATCCTAATCTAATAATTGAACATTTCCACACGATACAATCTTATCGCTCGGATTGTATCAATTAAATTATACTAGTTACGAGACCTACTGAATTCGCATCAGGTTCGTCGGCGACACACCATAGTCCAACAGATTCATCCAACCTCATGGCTCCCCAATTTCGCATTGGGTTCGTTCACGAAAACTATACCATTCTAGCGGCTCCCTGATTTCACATCAGGTTAGGATGGTATAGTTTTCGTGGACGCACCCGTTGCGAAACTAGGGAGCCACTAGGTTGGAGAAATCTTTGTTGGATTAAGGTTTGTCGCGGGCGAACCTGACGCGAAATCAGGGACCCGCTAGGATAGTTAGTAAGCCTCGTAACTTATGTATATATAATTTAATATGGGTGTCGCGAATGAATTTATAGTAAGTATACAATTGAAGAAATTGTTACCTATGATGAACGGTTTTGACGCACTGGCAATGCGGGGTCAGAGAGCAATTATGAAATGCCAAATAGAATCTATACCGAAGTAACGGAATCTACAAGGTTAAGATTTGATTCGAAAGGGACTTTAACCCGATCTCACTAGAATTGACTCTTATGCGTGTAACGCGATATGACTCTACACGGGACTGCACGATTACTGACCAATGAGAGTAAAAATGAACGGGTTTATATACCTTGAAAATGAAAGGAGGCTCTGTTCAACTTGATGTCACGTAGGGTCACACTCATATTTTTTTGTCACTTCTAATGAAAACCAGATTTCATGTCAGTTAGATTTTCGTTAAAAGGGGTTAATGGAAGGTTATCCGGGATATTTCCTATCAGAATCTTAATTAACGGATGCCAGAAGGGAGTGTTCTAAAGATTTCATATAAAGAAGTCATACTGTATCTTGCATTAATAAAAGGGGGCCTGTTGGGAATCTTTTCGTTCTCAGAAAAGAGATTAGCACATCTAATCGAAATGAACGTAGAGAAAAACTTCTCCATACGTAACAGACACACCATCTATGCTTCTAAACACTTTATAATACACGATGTTTAGTTAACTAAAACCTAACCGAGGGCTTAGCTAAATCTAACCCAACCCTAGGTCAGATTACCATATTATTGTGATTTAAATGGTCTATGATAATTATACGTGTTACTATTAACACCCCATTGAATGTAAATAGAGCCTAGAAAATTATGTATTTCTGTCTAGTAGTGTTGTATTTATTTATTTATTTATAGTAGTTATGTATTTATAACTAGACTGCGGATTTTATAAATATATGATAAAAATTTTTAATTACTGTTGTATTATTTCCAATCCATAAAAATTATTCGGAAAAGAAACATGTGCCTAAGAATCTTCAGTATTTTGCAATTAATTCAGAAAATTTTTATTTTTTCATAAAAGTCCGTAGTCTATTCATAAGTTTCTAATAAACGTCTGCCGACTAAATCCTTTACTCCACTACTCAGGGTAATAGCCTTGAAACATATGACCAAATCATCGAAATCGGAAGTGGCTCTCTTTCGTAAATATTTACCAAATATTTGCGCAAAATCCGCAAATAAGCGAATAACCAACGACCTACCGACGGAGGTGTTTATTGATTTTAGTAAACATACAGACCTCAAGGATTCCTGACATTCTCAAATAATATTTTTTCTCACGATTTCAATAATATAATTTATAAAGGAACTGAGTTTGCCATCTACTATTGTGACAAAAATGATTCGATGAAACAGGTCGAGTGTCTACTATTATTCACATTTTCAATGTGAAAAAACTCGTTATGAACAAATGAAAATACTAATACGAAAATGAATATGTTCGTTTCTCAGTAAATTAGGTACTGATTTAATTTCTTAAATATCAGGAATTCCTTTCTTTTTTTTTTATTCCATTCCTTTTATTCCTTCACCTTTCCAGGTTTAATGACCCGCGCACGTTCGGATAATTTTTTTGAAAGTGTCTGTCCTTATCTTCATCGTTAGAAACATTAAAAAGTGTTTTTATGCTGTGTTTTGCTACTTAAATTTCTTCATAATTTTCACATAGAGGTAGACTGTTTATTATTTTATACTTGGTGAAAGGGCAATAGATATCGCCGTTTTATTAAAATATTTCTTAAATATCAATAATTCTTATACGATATTTATCTAATGTATACAGTACATACTACTTTTCGCATTTAATAGATATAACTCATTCAACAATCATATTCAATATTTTCTGTCAGGGGTAAGTGTATAATGAAACAAACTGAACTAGTTTATTGTCTAGCAATATTAAAACAATGAATTGTAATGTTGCATGATACTGAAACGACATAGTAGGCTAAAGTACACACTTGTAATAAAAACTTTAAATGTTTTACCGTATAGTCATATATTTGAAGTTTTTAATTAGTATAAAGTATAAAAAAAATTTAGTATAAAGATACTTCATTTGAACGTAGTGTATTATCCGTTAGTAAAATAGACGTGAGAGTAAAACTATTTCTTTAAGCGTTTTAGACGCGCATAAATAAATTTTTCGATTCTGTGCAGCAGCTATTTCGTATCTCCTGGAATCAGATCGTTAAACCCCATTAAGGCGTTCGCCTTCAATTTTCTTATTTCAGAAATGCACCGGTTGACTCGAACGTTAATTGCAATCCCGTATTGCATTCAGTTCGTTCGCAGTATGTTAGTAGCATGCGGTTTCGAACTGGTGGTAATTAAGCCGCGGGATTTTCGTGACTCGAATTAACACTACAATCGAAGCAATTAAGCTTGTGTTAATCTCTTTCGGGACGCAGGCGCGCAGCCCCTTCTGTTTGCGCTTGATAATCTCTAAGAGATAAGTGCAACCGAACGCATGCTGCTCGAAAGTTTTCGTTCCTTTAATAACTTTAATAACTTCATCCTATTCTCTAGCTTGTGTCAGCAGATCGATTACATTCCATTAATTTCTGGCCTGGAAAATTAATCGCCAATTTACTCACCACTCGAAAATGTTATCTGTGACATTCGATTTCATCGCACTTCATTATTAATACATCACCAAATATAATAATCAATCCATTCGATCCTAAAACCATATCCACATTGAACCCGCAACGAGGAACTTCGTGTCGCCTCTTGTTAAACATTTCCAACCAATAGAAATTTCTAAAGAAATATTTAGTCCACAATTCGAGGAAGATTTGGAGTTTATTTTGGATTTAAGGCTACGTTTGTTACTAGCTACAAGCTGTGTTAATGATGCCTGTATTCGCTGCTTACAGGTTGCAACATTTATTGTTATCAGTAATGAAAGAAAGAAACAGCGAAAAGCACGAAAACTTTTCGCGCGCGTTTGCCGAATTTTCAAACGCAATCTTGCCAATCTCTCAAAGCCTCATACGAAAAACTTTTATTCTACGTTTCCGACTTACTTTATGTAGAATTATCCTTTTTCTGTTGTGCCACCAGTTACCGAACACGTTATATAAATCAGGCGACAAAGCATAGAGATTGAAAGAACATTTATTTTTGTTTTTATGAGTTATGACTAGAGTGTGCGGATACACGAAATTACGGGTACCCGACCAGTCGTGTCGAGCCGGAAAAAATCTAACAGGTTCGGGCAAGTATCAAAGACATCTGAATATTTGGGTAGCTTGATCACGTCGGGTAGCTTGATCGTGTCGAGCTTGGAAATAAACACGTAAACATATATAATATTTTGGCGTTCCCAAAATATTATAATTTAAATCAGTCACTCGTGTACTAATTTCACGGGTGGCACAGAATAGTTTTATAAATCTCCTAACGAGTGTACTTACAACACTCGCAACATAATTAGTACTGCAATATTTAAAAAGGGGGATAGAATATTATGCAATATTAAAAAAGGGGAAGATATATTTTTTCTTCCGTAAAAATTATAAAGTTTTTGTACATGCTTGTTGAGTAATTGATTTTCTTATAAAAGGGAGCACATTATTCAGGACAGCATTAGTACGAATTACGAATCGTATGTTCAATCTCAAGTATAAAAATATCGCCACCCGATGATGATAAAGCTACCAGAATATTCAGAAGTCTTGGATACGAGCCCGAGCTCGTCCGATTTCTGTTGACCCGACCCGAACCCGAACCCGAATCTCCGGGTACCCTCATACCGTTAGTCCTCATGTGTTTTCTATTTCACCTTAACCTGGAAGCAGGCAACAAGAGGCGATGTTTTAATAAAACAGACATTATCAACAAAAAGTTGTTCGTTGTTACCTTAATGTGGACGTAAATTTAAAGTAACAAGTTACTTAGTTTTGTGCAAAATTGAAGGAATTGTAAATTTTGTCATACGTCTGTATATATTTATGTTTATTATTAGAATCATGTTTTTCATATAATAATGTTTGTATTAGAATTCCCATTATACATAGAATATTTTACGTGTGAGTATATAAAATATATTCTAGAATTATGGCAGTGTGTAAAAATATTAAATGTTTATAAAACACAATTACAGTACTATTCTATTGTATCAAAGTGACCTATTTGGATTTATTTTATAATTATTAACTTTTATAATTTGTAATGATAAATTTAACTTTATCGAACGCATATTACATTAATGCTTGTCCACAACCCAATGAATACACTTCTATAATTTGTATAGAAAGCTGTCACTTTTAACGTTCCTTATACCTAGCATTAAATATTAAATATTAAGACACGATTTTATCGTTTTTATACGTAATATTAAATATTAGATATTAATACACACTTTTCTAGCAACAAAATAGATATTGGATAGTTTTCTTGGGAAGCAATTAGTAAAGTTTGATTAATGCATACCCGTTAGTCTCTATTAACTTTATTAGTTTCTCATGTCAACGACAATCATTTCCGAGTAATACTTACTCATTATTGGCATAGTCGCGTCATTATGGTTTAATACTTCATTTAGATGCAAAGGTGAGAAGAGTTATGAACAGAAATCGGAAATAATATAAATGCAGTTGGTATATTACACGTGAAACAGGGATCCTAGCGCAAAATAAAGGCCGGTTTTTGGTGATTTTAGATTGACTATTAAAGATAACTGCATATCAAAAATATAATGCAAATATTTCGGTGTTTATGGCTTTTGAAAATTTGTGAATTACAGATTGTATTTTACAAAGCATTTAGATTAACAAAACGTTGCAACATTCGTACATTATATTTACCTTAAGGAATCGTTTACTTAACAAAATAGTATATAAAATAATGGACATATAAAAAATACATTACGCGGTTTTAAAATTTCCGTATGTAAAAAATACTATTTTGTGAAACATTAAAAATATTATTTAAATATAGTTTTCATACATTTTGTAACTGTTTGTGTTCGGTTGCGGATTTTCGAAAGTGAAACGCGGACGATTGTTCCGCCCAAGGTTGTAAATCTTGGGCCCGGTTGGATCGCGGACGCGTCACTCCCGATGCCGCCGAGGTTTACTGTCCGCCAAATTAATCATGGACAGCTGTTTCAAGGTTTGATTGACTGAATTTAGTCGGAAGCGCGTTTCGTCGCAGACCTGCTAGAGGACTCGTCAGTAAGGCTGATCGAGCAGGCCCTGCCTTAAACGCGTCGGTTCGTCTCGTGTAATTGTTTTTATCGCGAGAGCGTTTCGCGTCGGATCTTGATTGTTGGAGATCCGGTTTCGAACAACGTTGGATATCGGCCGATGCGATCCATGTGACTAAACATCCGTGTGAATAGTGCTGGATATCGGCCGATATAATCCGTTTGCGATTCGATGTAGAACTGAATGTTGGATATCGGCCGATACGATCCATGTGACTCGATTCAGAACTGGACGACGCGTCGGTTTCGTCTCGTATGATTATTTTCGATCGCGAGAACTTTTCGCGTCGGATCTTGACTGTTGGAGATCCGTTTTTGAAAGCTCGGAACTGAATGTTCCGGTTTGAAGGAAAACTCGAGGGTGCGTTTGATTTGAGTTCTTCCGTCTCGTGAGGCTCCTCTATGTATTGAGAGGGCGGTCCTCATGCAAGAGGAAGTGCACTGATTGGTTCTGCTGAATGGTGCATTACCCAATCAGCGAATCCTTGATTGATTGTCACCTTGTTTAGGTGAGCTGAAGGGGCCTTGCCCTGGAGAGCGTAAGCTGATGCCGGTCTCTCAACAAGGCTGACCCTTCGACACTTTTGAACAGTGCCCCTTTGTTTGGGTGGTCCTTCGTAAGACTGAATTTATGACGTCCCGTAACCATAGAAGTGAAAACAAACGAAAGGCAGACTGTGATGCGAGCCTGGATGGTCGTCACTGTTGCGTCGTGCCTAATCGTTGAAAGTGATCACTTAGTTACGAGCGTATCATAA
>CM052111.1:15075962-15095771 GCA_028454245.1 Halictus quadricinctus
CAAGGCTGACCCTTCGACACTTTTGAACAGTGCCCCTTTGTTTGGGTGGTCCTTCGTAAGACTGAATTTATGACGTCCCGTAACCATAGAAGTGAAAACAAACGAAAGGCAGACTGTGATGCGAGCCTGGATGGTCGTCACTGTTGCGTCGTGCCTAATCGTTGAAAGTGATCACTTAGTTACGAGCGTATCATAAACAATCGTCCGAAGGCAAGCACCACTTGAATTGTTCCTTGCGACGGAACAGTTTGTTAATGATAATTTTCAATGTTTAGACATTGAAATTACTTGCAATGTTTAACGAAATTATACATGTAATGGAAATAATTGTTGCACTGTCATTGTGTATAATGCGATTAGTTAATGGTTATCATAACAGCATATTTTTCTTTTACTCTAACAAAACTTGTAACGAAGAAAATAGATTTCTACTCCAGTTTTATTTCAGTAAATTACTATTTAAAAACATAAGCTTTCTTACATAAAACAATTAATTGTACGTTCGAAAGATATAAAAATTGTTGAACAATCTTGCATCTGCTATAGAGAGACCAAACCAAAAGACAAAAGGAGTTTGTTTATTAGTAGCGCAATGTAACTAATTACTACGTGTCTTATAAAATAAAATGAAAAAAAAAAATGAAAAAAATATCTTGAATAGGTTCTTTTTACAAAATTATGGAAGAAGATTGCATACGAAAACATTTGCAATTGAATTTAAGCTTCGTTGATCGCATTTAATTGCACTTAGAAAGATTCAATTAGTTGTTGCACGCAAACCGCACGTTGAAACAATTTTACATTAACCACGGTAAGACTTAATTATTACTCGTTACAAATTATTTCAATCATGACTGTAAAATTGGTATAACTGGAACTTTTTAATGAACGAAATCGATTATGTCCAATAGAATACAAATAAAACGGAAACATGCGATCTCGAGTATTGTTCCATTTTAAAGGATAAGTATACAGACTAGAAGTAATGTAAAGAATTGTGCAATCATTGGCATGTAGTACACGAAAACATTTTTAAATTATGTAGTTATTAATGAAAACCAATTATATTGGCAAAAACGACTGTATCAGAAATATCATATGTTCAAAAAGGTATTTTAACTAAAACAATGGATATATTAGCCTTTCATTAAATTTCATAGTCCGTGCTAAATAAACTTTTTGCAAATGTTGGCGTCATAACTTCATTTTCAGTTTGGTTTTTATACATTTATGTAATAAAAATGTAAACTGTTTAATTCGTATAACGAAAGCTAAATATAATTGCAATCGTATACAATAAATGCTTTACATTGTTACGAGCCAGGGCTGCGAGCAACGCGAGAGGCCGGCAGGGGGGTTGTTACCCCTGGAATATGGTTTCAATTTGTTAGTTAGGTACGCGGACGCACTCAATGCGAAATCGGGGAGCCGCTAGGATAGTTGACGTCGAGGACGCTCCTGATGCGAAATCAGGGAACCTCTGGAAGTTTGGAGTCAAACGCAGACGCGAGGAGGATGAAACTTCGTGAACGCACCCAATGCGAAATCGGGGAGCCACTAGGTTGGAGAAATCTTTGTTGGTTTAAGTTTAAGTTTAGTAAGCCTCGTAACTTATATATAATTTAATTGATACAATTCGAGCGGTAAGATTGTATCTTCTGGGAACGTTCAATTAGTAGATTAGGATATTAGGCAATAATTAAGGGTTGTAGATTACGCGAGTTAACAAACAAGACAAATATATTCTGAATTGAAATAATTACAAGTGTTGTTGTTTGTGTCGCGAGTGAAGTTAGTGGGTGTACAATTGGAGACATTGTTACTTATGATGCACGGGTTTGACGCACTGGCAATGCAGGGTCAGAGAGCAATTATTGAATGCCAAATAGAATATATACCGAACTAACGGAATCTGTAACCGCTACTGAACGAAAGAGCATGAAAATGAACGGCTTTATATACCTTGAAAATGAAAGGGATACTCTGTTTAAGATTTAATGTCACGTAGGGTCACAATCACATTTTTTCGTTAAAAGGGGTTAATGGAAGGTTATCAGGACTATTTCTTATCAAAATCTTAATTAACGGATGTCAGAAGGGTGTGTCTAAAGATTTTCATATAAAGAAGTCATACGGTATCTTCCATTAATAAAAGGGGGCCTGTGGGGGCGCTTTTCGTTCTCCGAAAAGAGATTAGAACTTCTAATTGAAATGAACGTGGCGAACGTCTCCTTACGTAACAACATTAATCGACATACAGTCAGTCCGCAGTACAAAAATAACAATAAAATGAAATGCAAAGAAAACGAAAGAAATTATCCATTAATAAAAATGATCAAATAATTAAATAATAATTTATACTGATTAGTAAAAGAAAAAGTGATAACATATTGTAAGAAAACTTTCACTTTTACTAACATCATTATCAGAATTTAGAAAATTCTAATAATTTATATCAATCACTATTGCTAGATTCATATACAATCGAGACAAATAATTGGTACATACTTAACAGAAATAGTGCAAAAGAATGTGCAGTTTTAAGCAAACAAGGGAAGATGAAAATAGGACATGCGTTCAAGAAGTTATGTTTGCAGATGTGCGATAGCGAGTCTAATTACGGATCGATTGCCATGAAGTTTTTTTAATTTAGTTCATCACAGGTGTCTCCTGAAATCGTGTCCATTGTGTTCGGGGAAAAACACGTTTAAAGTTTTTCCGAACCTGTTTGCAGTGATAACAATGCCAGTTTCTTACAAACATCTGCCCACCGTATAAGGGATTCCCAATTCAATGATTTTACCCATCACTCTCATTATGTGTATGTAAAAGATTTAGTGTTCGTATCGAAAAAAGGCTCTGGACAGACGTAGAAAAGACATGTGCAAACACGGTGGTATGCATTATTAATTGATTACTTACTTATTTAAGATGTGAAATGTCTAGAAAAAAAGCACAGCGTAACATAGCGTGACAATTAAGGCCAAATGCCTGCCGGCCCCCTTAAAAATCGCATAACTTTTTAAAAATTGGTCCAAATGACTTGAATTTTTTTTAGACGTTAGACCGACTAGTTTGCTAGATAATGAGTAAACAAAAATTTCTTTAGATTACAATTAGTTGGAATGATAAAAAAATGGACGTGTCAAAAATGCACGACACGTACAGTAATTACGTTCGTTATCCAATTAGTCGTGATCCAGAATACAATAGGCCATCCTTTGAACAAACTCGACGGTACGCGGTTGTTTCATGGAAGACGGCTGTGTCCGTGCACGGAATCGTCTGCCCTTCCAGATAGGATAGGCAGAGCCGAAACGAGTGGGTCTAGCAAAGAGCCGGATTAGAGGAATCTAGTCTCGGGTTAGCCGCAGGATGTTCCAGGGGGTAATTCGTAACAATCGGATTACATTGTTGGAAAGGAGGTCGACCGATTCAGGGCCATGAAGGACATCGTAAAAGGAGCGAGCAAGTCTACGACACACCTGTAGCACGGAAATACTTTAGTCAGCTACCACGTAACGGGTCGTCTGACACGAAACCATTATTCCGTGTTCAGGCTGGCTTCCCTCCAATAACAACACAGAAAAATGTGTCTGCCGAACCAGTTGAATTCACAGGACTCATTGTCAGCTACGAAGGTCGTCGTACAGTGGTGAGAACGGAGAAAAGAATCAATTTTTCTTGTCTTGAATGTTCTTGTATTTAAATCAATAAAAGTGTTTTATAAATATTAATTAATTCTAGGAATGTTATGCCATGAAAGTTAGAAAATAGGAAACTTGCGATTTTAACTTATAAATGCGTCTATATAAATGCAGCTACAAAAATCTGAAACATTAAAACAAGTGAACAATATTATAATTTAATTATGTTTATAATAGATGATTTATTTAACGTAGATATAGTCAATGGCAGTATCATTTGTTTCCCTACAACACAAACTGAAGAAAAAAAAAACTTTTTTGCGTCAATGAGCGTCAAGGTAAAACTTATTGCTAATTGTGTAACACACTTTAAAGTACATATCCAAACAGGTTTTAGTTGCATAAACATGGAAGTTTGGGCACTGAGACCATTTCTTTCTAACAATACAATCAGTCCCATAAGTATTCGTACGCCCTTTAAAACAGAATAACTTTTTTACAATTGAAGTAAACGTCCTAATTTTTATGAACAATTAGAAGCATTGGTTGACTAAATAACGTGCAAGAAGATTAAAAAAATAGCAATAAAACAAAAAAAGGCATTTTTAAACTTTTTTTATTTCACCCCGTGAAGAAAATTTAAAATATAAGTTTTATAGATCTATGTTAGTTGCATACGTGATGAAAACTTCATCGAAATCAATTAACATACACACGAGCTACAAGCGGATAAAAGTAGTGCAAAACATAGTTTTTCACGACTTTTGGTCAGTCTCTGCTTAAGATGCGTGTCGTTTTTTTCTGCGTCAACCGATTTTGATAAAATTTTGAGCACGTATATAACTAACATAGCTCTACAAAACGAATATTTTAAAATTTTCTTACGGCCCCAAATAAAAAAGTTTTACAAAGTGCCTTTATAAACCTTAGCAAACCAATGTTTCGAATTGCTCACAAAGAATCAGGTCGTTTGGTACAATTGTAAAAAAGTTATTCTGTGTTAAAGGGCATACGAATACTTAGGATGGGAATAACTGTATGAAAGCATTGCTAATTATTGGATCAAATATTTTATTTTTCGAAAGTTTCATTTCAAATTTATAATTAACGACCTCAAAAACCCTGTAATATAAATTTTTACGTAAATTAAACCAATTGTATTGATACTATCATATTTTTTCCCTATATTTGGCCTGTTCAGACTACTATGACGGATATTTACAAGGAAGTTATTGCTCCAATTGCAGTGAAAATTGGCGGAAGGTGACCGAGATTTTTTAAATAGAGTTTAATAATACACATTGCCAAAACGATCAGTGCCAGATCAAAATCTATTAAAGAATTTGTTATATGCTTCCACAAAAAAGGGCGTAGCAGAGATTTCCAATTAGCTCATTTTAGTTAATGTTTAACAACTTTTGAAAAAAAATGTTGGAAATTTCTAGATACTAGAGCCCATGCGCCCTCTTACGTTGAGTAGTTTTGTATTTTTGTAACGTACGAATTTTTCGTACGCTCACTCTTTGCGTAACCGCCGCGCGTATAGCATATATCTCAGAAATAAAGTTCTCTTTCATTGCAAAGTAAAACTGCGCCTGTTAATTTGTTTTTACCTACAAAAAAATTTGTTGTTAAATAAGCGTTGTACCTGTGGCATTCTTTCCATAAATTTTCAAACAAATTTATTGGATAGTTTGCTTCTTACGGATTTTTTTTTCCGCTTTTTGGCTATTTGGCATCACTGTGCATCGCCGCGTCCCGCAGTGTCGCAAACCATAGACAAAATCGAAAAAGTCATATCGCCTCATATCGATTCAAAATTATGTTCATACTATATTAAAATGTCTAAGTAATCATTTTTATGAAAAAAAATGTAAAAAGTTCATTCATTGCAAACTAATTGCAAGCAAATTCTGTAAGCGAATATTAGGAAAATCAAATAGTACATCAGTTAATAGCGTAACTTATTTACGTTGTGTTATATACAAAAGACGTTTGTACAAAATAATCGTTATAGAAAATGATGGCTGAGGGTTGTCTAATTCTAATTAACTTTCACAAATTTTATAATACTCATATCCAATATAATAATTATTTACTTCCCGAATCTTTAGATACAGATAAGAATATATAAAATAGTATATTTTGATATTATACAAGTTTTGTTTGAAAATAGTTGTAAAGATCAGAGTTATTTATACAAATAATATACAAGCGGTTACATTGAAAAATAACAGCTCTATTGATTTATTTTGTAGTCACTACTATTTCCTACAATTGTCTCCCTAACGTTATACAAACTGCTGGATTCTGTTTTCCTAAAAACTGTGTAGTTTTTGGAGAAAGAAAATCTTGTCGTTTCTGAAAATTGAGCACGAACTTTTGCAATCATCCAATGATTTTACTTCTCATTTCTTAAGACATGAAAAGTACGAAGATATCAGAAATACTTTGATGTATGAACTCGTTCAACACGGCACAAAATTAATTGTTTAATATGGAACGCTAGATTATGTAGAACTTGCTGACCTAAAAATAGTTTCGCATCAGCAATTTCCAAGTTATTCTGCTCGAGAAGCAGTTCTATCACCGAGAGTCGGAGCAATCAATTTTCAATTGTTTAAAAATTTGTCATACCAAATGGAGCATTTAACTTAGCGATTTGAAATTGCTTGTAAGCTACTACCTACATAAAACAATATTTCAAATAGACGATAATGGTATCCAGACATGTATACGAAATGATCATTTTTTTCTTATTACTTTCCATCTGATATACAGGGTGTCCCAAAAATGTTGTACTGCCTTCTTGAAAAAAGTGATTCCCGCGGTCAGTTGAAGTAACTTTTTCCTTTGCGGAAATGTTCTCCGGGCTTTGTTAAAGTGTTATTAATAAGAACGCGGTTACAATAGCCGTTCTCTGATTGGTTCGTGTTTTTCGGTAATAAGTCTTTAACAAAACCGCGGAGAGCATTTTTTCAAAGAAAAAAGTTACTCCAAATGACCTTGGCAATCACCCCTTTCAAGGAAATACAACATTTTTGGACACCCTGTATAGTATCACAAGATCTATGATTTTCATAGAGATATGAAGATCACCATCACATATTTTTCACTAGACCTTCTTTTGTCAAAATAAATTGAAAATTGTCCTACAAGGAGGTTAAAGGCGTCTCATTCTCTTTAAACGCTTTAGAGATGTGTTTAAATGTTTACAATGTAGGAAGTAGAGACATTCAAATCGAACGACGCGACGGTTTGACTAAACACATACGAAATCCGATCTAACTGATCAGCGGTTGACCGCCGACAGTTAGAACCCGAAATGTAAACACGCGGAGAACGAGTGTGGATGAGTATGAGAGGGAGAACAATACATTAGGTGCGATAACTGTGAAAGCCGTGTGTGACAGTGTGAGAGAGTACGAGAGATACACTTTGCGAGGTAGGACGGGAGAGAGGCAGTTCTTAGCTGAGACAGAGCGAGCGAGCAGAGAGAGAGAGAGAGAGAGAGAGAGAGAGAGCCAGTAAGCGAGACGAGAGGTTCGACATTGTGCGTGGCGAGTTATTTTTGTAGTACATTATTAATTAATAAATAGTTCTTAATTAACCTCGAATTAGATCTTCCTGACTCTACAATAATGTTATAAAAAAAAAATACCGTTGTGTCTGGGATATTTGGCAGAATCGATGTATGTATGATTTATTCATATAGCTGTTGTAACTAAAGCAGAAAAAATTCTTATAGTTGAATATTTGACTACTTTTTAAAATTAAATTTCTGGAATACTGAGGGCAATAGAGCAGCAACGATTGTGTTCAGCACATCAAAACCTATAATCTATATGAGGAAACAAGATAGAAAGAAATAATATGCATTAATCATAGATTAAAAAGCGTTGCCATACTTTCGACGACTGGGAAGTATGTGAGAAAAATTTCGAAACTAATGCTATATTATTTAAAAGATTTTATTGACCTCGTAAAATGAACTTAGTTAGTTTATAAGGAAGTAAGCTATGCATACGTGTTATATTCATGAAATATGCAAATTCATTCATTTGAAACAACTATTATAGGATTCTTTTACATCCTTCTTTATATATATTATTCCTTTTTGTTCATTTGATGTCATAATCTTGATTACATAATCGTCTCACGTAATCTGAGACCATTTTCCTGATAGTTCTGAAAAGTGACGATGTACGTACGACGTACGTACTTTTTTCTCTAACTTTTTAAAGTTGTCACTAATTCTCAAACGACCAGAGTTATTACCAGACAAATTGCAACCATAATTAGGTGAACGTAAACTTGTTACTAAGTTAAATTTACTATGCTGTGGCTCTCCTATTAGGAATCGTGAAGTTTTTCCAATAATAAGAAATGATAAAATTGAAATAAAATGTAATCAATACAAAGAAAAATAATAACGATTTGTAAATAAAATAACTTTCAGAACCGGGAAAGATTGCACAGCCTCTAAAAAAATGTGTCGAAGTCGTGCCAGGCATGGCTATCGGAGAATTAAAATGTGTTCGATGACGGAGTGAAAGACTATTGGTTTCCAAAATTAGGGCGTAATTACTTAATTTATATATTTTATTTATTTACTAAAGCAGTAATTTGGTTAGTTTATTTTAGATGAGACAGTACACACAAATTTTAATTTACAAAATAGTAACAAAGTTATTCTAAAATCACTAATAAAAAAGTAAAATAAAAACATCAATAAATGATCATCTATTTTTGTCTTTATAAATTAGTAACATAGTTGTTCTACGATCATAAACAGACAAATAAAATAAAGACATTAATAGACAGACCACGAATAACTCCGGCATATCATACGGAGAAAATGTTAAGGCAATTATTAATTATTTTCAGGCCTTCTATATCAGGATTGCTTAAGAAGGAGCTAATACGAAGAAGAAGGCAGTATTTGCATTTGAGAACCTTTGTTTGTAATATATTAGGTTCGTTCTCATAATCTGGGTATTGTCATATGACATAATTCAGGCTTCGAAATTCTGTTCCGCATTGGCAAACACTGTTAGATATAAAATTAACTTTTGCTAACGGAGCATTTAAATTATAATGGTTTTTGGTTTCGATACAGTTTGCAATAAAAGAGATACAACATAAATGAAAAAAGACACGCTAAATATTTTCAGAGATAAAGCAAAACTTGTTTCTCACAATAATGTAATAATTGATTAGTGAAACGCAATGAAACACTTTCTTCTTGCAACACAGATCATGTAGAAATTAAGAATTAAATTCCTGTCGAAAGAAATATAATATTAAAGCTTTGAAATACATTAAGGCAGTAACTTTCATAAAACTTACTTGTTATAAAGGATCTATATCTTTCGTTACTAACAGTGTTTCCAGTACAAAGTAGGCGAGTTGTGCAATTTGAAAAATTATCCCTTTCTACGTGGTAAAAATTTCACACAAGCCACGAGTAGAATTACAATCGGGAATAGGTCTGGTCTCCTTTGAGTTACGAAAATGCTTTCACATACTCCCGAAGGAGCGTAGTCATTAAACGAGGGACTAGGACTAGGAGAGTTAACGTTATGGCTCCCACACTCGGGATACGGCACATGGGGCCAACCTAACTGTATGAAAAAAATAAAAGTATCACGATGCTGAAGCACAGTGTTTCGGTTTTTTATAGAATCCGCCATTAACCTTACAAAGAACACCGAAAACCACACAAACACCACCTCGCTTTAAACTTACTTGAGGTGCAAAGTTTATCGCATGAAAAATCGATTTAATGCGGTTTTCAGCTCACTAACTCGTATATCTCGAAACCCTCTTAAAATACAATGACTCCAATTGCTATTCGGACACTCTTAAAAAGACGATAATTTTTAAAAATTATCGATCATATGATTTGAATTTTTATTGAGAAGTTAGAACAATTGGTTTGCTACATAACGTGAAAAAATTTACTATTGGTCGGAATTGCAGAGAAAATACAAAAAGTTGTATTTTGTAACTTTTTTATATGAAATGATATTGAAAATTTAGAAAGTACGTTTCGTAGATCTGTATCAATTATACATATTCTGAAAATTTCATCAAAATATTTTCATCATTTAATCATTTAACACGTTAAGCGCTACGTTAAGCGCTACGGGTCGGTCCCCAGGATCCGACACTAGGATTTTCGTTTAGACGACGCTTTGGTCGGCTCAAAGTGCTGGTTTCTGTTTAGACACAAACTTGCGGTTACTCGCAGTATGAACGGAATATCCATAGATACAAGCTCCGCGCTTAACGTATTAAAGATGATCACATAAGGGCGAAATTCCCTGACAAGGCCAAAAATCTGCAACTGTCACCCTTGAGCTCCTTAATTTGATACACTATCGATTTACAATACGAAAGATAGAGAATCATTTCGTTTAAAGAAATCAAACTGACCTTGAAATCTCCGAAATACTTGAACTCGTATGAAAAATTTTTGCATCACAATAGAGTCTCTACTCGATAAATGCCCCAAGTATCTAACCTATAATTGTCCCAGAACTATCCGCACTACCGCGGACTACATCCCGTGAGGATCCCTGAAGCTCGCGAGGCCTCGGTCACCGAGGAGTGTAAACATAATACGGGTCGGGTATATCGGTGTGAGACCAAGAAACCATTAATAATTCAATAACAAAACTTCTTTATTTTTCATTATTTTCTTATGGGACTTTCACCAACATATTCGTGGCATTTTCTAATGAAAATGATGCCAAATATGATATCATTCCGATGACATTTACTTGTGTAATAAATACGAAAGTTTCGGACGCAAAGAAGGGCTATGTATGGGAAATACACAACCACTGATAAATTGATGGGTTGTAATTTTTAGAAGTTCTGTCAGATATGTATGTATGTTCGTAGAGACCTCTCAAATCAATATTTGTTAAGGTATTGCTTTTGTAAGTTGTTTGATTTCTCTGCGGTTATGTTGAATTTTATATATTTATTTAAAACATGAAATCACGGATAAAACACACTCGAATGAATTAAAGTTTAAAATAGAAATGGATGTAGCAGTTACAGCTTCATTATAGAGTTATTAAAAATGCATGTCTATCAAAAGTGGTGGATGAATCAAATCCCTGAGTCTGTCTCTCACGCTGTGCTTCACTGACCGCGTTCATAATCAAAGAATATGTTATTTACGGTTAATCATTATCCCTTAAGCGGACCTTCAAAATATACTTTAAAAATGCAGTGGTTCAATTCAATTGTACTTAATATTCATCTCTCTATAAATGGTGAATAGAAAGATAACGAGATAGTCCATCGAAATTGACAAATATCTGTTAACCTGTTAACCGGGCGGGACGTATAAATACATCAAACGTAAACAATATCGGGTACGTGTAGGACATATGAATACATCCTTGAAATATATGTTGCGGCCTGGAACGGGTGGGACGTATATTTTCGAACAACAAAGGTATTAGTCATCCATACATGTCTCGACATGAATTTAAGACACGGAGGGAATTAGTATCATTTCGCTATTGAGAGTGGTGGACGTGGCGGACGTTCCCCGGTTAACAGGTTAATAGTTATGCATCAAATAACTATTAGCAGAAATGTGGTTGGGGCCGCATTGGTTCCCATAGTTTACTTAAGGATTAAAGTAATATTGAAGGTACCTTATTTGTTAAAAAATCTAACTGAATTCATACACAGCCAAACATTGATCAGCATTTAAAAAATGAATTAATTAATTCTCCCAAGAAAGAAATTTTACAATTGTTTCAATTAATATCATTTTTTAGGAGAAATAGGTCTTCCGTTTCCCACCAGTTACATCAGGACAACTTCTGACCCACCGTCGCTTCACGACCCCCACTATCAGTGTACAGGTTCCCCACCACTGGCTACTTCATATTACCCTACCGTGCTTGTATCTCTCCTGGAGACAGCCTCCTATACAGGTTCCTAGCCCACACCCCCTTCTCCCACACACCATAGGGACACCAGGTGGGGGGTCTCAAGAGTGTGAAGAGGACTCGCATGTGGCTCGCGAGCCACCAGTTAACCCATTAGCGCCCATTGTACTCGCTTGAGTACAGGATAACAAGATTATATTTGTTTGCTTCTAGCGCCATCTAAGATTGACTAGATGTTTTGTCCATCGTTTGCAAGTACTCATTATGTACTTGTACACATGTAAAAAGCTGTATTACTAATGGTTATATCTTTTTTACCGACCATAAATGAGATATTCGCACATATTTTGATTCTGCAGTCCGGTATACTGCGAGTCCCTGTACGCTCTGTTGATATCCGTTCAGTACAGTGTAGAAACGATAGTCATATTAGGGTGAGATGGGCATGCATTAAGGGGGCCGGCAGGCATTTGGCCTTGACTGTTACGCTATGTTACGCTGTACCTTTTTTCTAGACATTTTACGTCTTAAATAAGTAAGTAATCAATTAAGAATGTATACCACCATGTTTGTACATGTCTTTGCTACGTCTGTCCAGAGCCTTTTTTTCGATACGAACACTAAATCTCTCGAAATTTAGAAAATCTTTCTGCAATATACGTATATGAACTTGCAAGGGTCAAAATCTAGACAAACTGTCGCTTCAATATTGCAATGAGCAGTTTAGAAGTGGTCAATTGTGTTTCCTAAAAGTCCAATCTACGTCTGTATAGAGCCCAAATTGCGAATTTCTACCTCATCGTGGAGTAATTTGTAATATTCGGCAGAAAATTCGAATTCTGAAGCAAGTATGACGTCACAAGATGGCTGCCGCTGAAAGATTCTCTTAATTTCGAGAGATTTAGTGTTCGTATCGAAAAAGAGGCTCTATACAGACGTAACAAAAACATGTACAAACACGGTGGTATGCATTTTTAATTGATTACTTACTTATTTAAGACGAGAAATGTCTAGAAAAGAAGGCACAGCGTAACATAGCGTAACAGTCAAGGCCAAATGCCTGCCGGCCCCCTTAAGCGTAAGGTTACATTGTGTACTGAAAGAGACTGTTTCATCCAACACCATTCATAAGCCCATTCACTCGATTGAGCATATATATGTACACACACACGCGCGCGCGCGCACACACACATATATCGCTTCGTGTTATTTTTTTTCTATTACTGTCATATATGGATTTACTCCTAATAAATATCTAAGTATAGTTATGTGTATTTTATTAATATAAAAAAAAAATTCTTGGGCGTTTATGGGTTAATCAGACCTGCGCTACATTATGCGAAAATATTGTAGAAGAAAATGAGCCATGTACTTGGAAAGGAGAAGCTTTAAATTTAAAAATGAGTCGAAAATTCCTGTGCTATTGTTTTTAAGAAGTTGCCACAGGCCAAATATCGGTAATTTTTCAACAATCAGAAATTTAGCGTTCAAGTACTTTTTGGAACCGTACTTTTTGTACTTTTTTTTATATTCGGTTTTTCGTGTCGCTAGTAACTTTCGTTAACATCTGAGAAACACTTCAATGTGAATTACTTGCACTTATAAATCTATTGTTCATATGCATTAAACGCAATGGAAAACATTTTGAGCATTACTTGCATTCAAAATCATTTATAGAGAATATCTAAGTAGGTAACTATTAATTTTTCATCCCACATCTCCTTATAGTTTTTTATTCAGGATTCAATTTTCTATTCAACCACAAGATTACAATTCACCTTTTACAGTAATGAAACTCAGAGTGACGTTTCTATCTTGATAAAAAAGCAAAATAGAAGAAAACTAATTGTATGAAACCATACAACTTTCGTTTCAAAAACTTTTTCATATACCAAGTAGCTTACATATAATTAAGGTGGCACCCTTAACTGAACCACCCTGTATGATCTGCCATTCATTTGACTGCGAAGAAAATTCTCATTTTATCTTTTTTACTTCACAAGTTCATGTTCCTCAAATTGCGAAAATAATAGTGAGCATAGAGTTCGTTTCAATCGTATTTTCTTTCGCCAGTAAATATTAGGTTGGCAAGAAAGTAATATCGGTATGTTTAGGTGAAATAAAATCCATTTTTTTTTTTACCAAAGCAATGAACTTTAATTAATAAAATATTTTCCATCTTGTTCTATGATCTTTTGCCATCTTTCTGGTAGCTTCATAATTCCGCGCTCATAAAACTTCTGATCCTTTTCGGTGAAAAACTGATCCAAGTGCGATTTCAGACGCATGAATGAATCATCATTAGTGAAAGTTTTACCATTCAAAGAGTTTTGTAAACTTCGGGATAAATGATAATTTGATGGTGCAATGTCAGGGCTATATGGTGGATGTGACATCACTTCCCAACCAAGCTCCAGTAACTTTTCACGTGTTACCAAAGATGTGTGTGGCCTAGCGTTATCATGGTGGACCACGATTCCTTTGCGATTTGCCAATTCTGGCCGTTTTTCTTTGATTGCTATGTCCAGTTTTGTTAGTTGTCGACAATAAATATCTGAATTAATTATTTGGTTCCTTGGGAGAAGCTCAAAATAAACAATACCTTTGTAATCCCACCAAACTGACAACATGATCTTCTTTTGGTGCAATTCAGCTTTCGGCGTGGTTTGGGCTGATTCATCACGCTTGGACCATGATCGTTTTCGAGTTGTGTTATTTTAAACAACCCATTTCTCATCACCAGTGATGATTCGCTTCAGAAAAGGGTCGATTTCATTTCGTTTGAGATGCATATCGCATATGTTGATGCGTTGCGTTAGGTGAATTTCTTTCAATTCGTGTGGAACCCAAATATCGAGCTTCTTAACGATTCCGAGACTTTTTAAACGATATTCTATAGTTGTATGCGAGACATTTAACCTGTCTGCAATCTCTCGGACAGTTATATGACGATCCGATTCAATAATGGCTTTCATTTGGTCATCATTAACTTCAGATGGTCGACCAGAACGTTGGTCGTCTTCAACTGAGAAATTTTCAGAACGGAACTTTTTAAACCAATTCTGGCACGTGCGCTCTGTTAAGCAATCCACACCATAAACTTCACATATATCTTTGTAAGCCTCGGCAGCTTTTTTACCTCTACGGAAATAAAAAAGCTGTATGTGCCTATAATGTTCGTTTTTGCACTCCATGTTCAAATTGACACAGAACTAACAATTTTAATCAAAATTACGTGTAATTTGCTTCAAAAGTAACCTAAAAGATGCAGTTATGAAATGTCAGAAGGAAAACAAACGCAACGTTAACAGAAATCAATCAAACAAAACATAAAGCCGTCTATTAGTGAATTCCAAAATTACTTTCTTGCCAACCTAATATAATCACGAGAGGTACGTATATTTCCTTTTCAACCCATCTGTTCGGTTGTGGATTTTTGAAAGTGAAACGCGGACGATTATTCCGCCCAAGATCGTAAATCTTGGGCCTGGTTGGATCGCGGACGCGTCACTCCCGATACCGCCGAGGTTTAATGTCCGCCAAATTAATCTTGGACAGCTGTTTCAAAATTTGATTGACTGAATTTAGTCGGAAGCGTGTTTCGTCCCAGACCTGCTAAAGGACTCGTCAGTAAGGCTGATCTAGCAGGCCTTGCCTTATACGCGTCGGTTCGTCTCGTGTGATTGTTTTCGATCGTGAGAGCGTTTCGCGTCGGATCTTGATTGTTGGAGATCCGTTTTCGAATAACGTTGGATATCGGCCGATACGATCCAAGTGACTAGACATCCGTGTGAATAGTGTTGGACATCGGCCGATGCGATCCATTCGCGATTCGATTCAGAACTGGACGACGCGTCGGTTTCGTCTCGTGCGATTGTTTTCGATCGCGAAAGCGTTCGCGTCGGATGTTGATTGTTGAAGATCCGTTTTTGAACAGACTCGGAACTGAACGTTCACGTTTGAAAGAAAACTCGAGAGTCATTTCGATTTTCAGTTCTTCCGTCTCGTGAGGCTCCTCTATGTATTGAGAGGGCGGTCCTCATGGAAGAGGAAGTGCACTGATTGGTTATGCTGAATGGTGAGTTACCCAATCAGCGCATCCTTGACTGATTGTCACCCTGTTTAGGTGAGCTGAATGGGCCTCGTCCTGGAGAGCGTAAGCTGATGCCGGTCTCTCAACAAGGCTGACCCTCGACACTTTTGAACAGTGCCCTTTTGTTTTGGGTGGTCCTTCGTAGGACTTAATTTATGACGTCCCATAACCATAGGAAGTGAAGCCTGGATGGTCGTCGCTGTTGCGCCGTGCCTAATCGTTAAAAGTGATCACTTAGTTACGAGCGTATCATAAACAATTGTCCGAAGGCAAGCACGTATTCGTTTTAAATATGTGTGTACGTTTTTCGATTACCAGATTCTCAACCAAAAGTTGTTGAAAACATTTTATTATGTATTCAAACCGAATTTGCGTAGAATCGTTCGTGTACGAACTTTGTCCGAGATATGTCCTGTTCGACAGTTTCGATACAATGTGTCTCCGAAAGTTCGAGACTCGAGTGTTCGTGAAAGTTTGCGCGGATTTGTTCGTTCTGTTAGGTTAGCTGTTCTTCTCTCATTTCTGAATTTTGCGCTCTAGTTGGTTTCCATCCTAAAGGAGGGGAGATGCACACCGATTTCAGCTTCTACAGAATGAAGCGCGTATAAAGGCTTAATTAATTTCAACTTGTCTTTGTCTTCTCACTGCGGGCCACGTCGTGACTAATATTATAAAGCGTCAAATTATGTTTAAACTATCCAAAAAATGTAGACTTTAGAAAGACGAACGAAAAACTATTTTGTCACTTCCGCAATAATCGTTCATTCTACTATTTAATGAAACTATAAATAACAAAGATGTGCAGCAGGTTTACGTAGTAATTGATTTTTTTGTGACTACTTTTATAATTGATTATTAAAAGTATCCATAGTAATCGTAATTATTAATGAATCAATCGTTCTTAGGATAAATCTATAGTCATTATTTATTAATATATAACCCAGAAACTTTCAACTTTTTTTATATAATCTTGCAGATCTTGACGACAAAATGCCAAAAATCCAAGTTTTAATGTGAGAAATTCACTGATAGTCAATGGTTCAAATTTTAAGGAATTCGCTGGTTCAAAAACACGCATAACTTTTGAACCAATGTATTCCTCACATTAAAACTTGGATTTTTGGCATGTTCTCAACAAGGTCTACAGGATTATATTAAAAAATGTTAAAAATTTCTGGATTTCTAAGGAATCCCTTTCAAGGAAGTACATTTTTGGGACACCCTGTATATCTCCATCCAGATTTTCTAAAAAAAATATATCATATTTAAGTTGAGCTCATCATGATTCAGTCAATGATGAATTTTCAGTAGTTACGTGTGTCATAATTGTGGATAAATAATAATTACTTCTACATTTACAATTACTAAAAATACACATTCTGATAATAAAAATAGGATAAAGTGTACAAAGTATCTACTACATTATTTTTCTCTATGTAAAAGCATCTTCTGTTTGATTTAATAAGTTAATTTTGTATCGCGTTTTTTAGAGTTTTGAATATGTCGACTGATCTTGAGCGTCCATCAATTAAAATTAACGTTAAAGCCTCAAATAGTAATATGCAGTAAATTAGACATATTCGATTATGAAATTGTAGGTGCAATCATCTAACGCGGGGTTATTCACTGTAACATAGAGAATTGATTAAACTCGATCGAATGCGTTCGTCCGTCTACGGAACACTGATCTCGTTATCCTATTGACTTGGGGGCGGGCTTAATTCAAAATACATTATTCATTGATGCGGTTTACAGACTTCATAATGGAAGAAGTCCATATCACAGAGCAGATTGCCAAACAAGGATTCCATAAAATTGACTATTAGAACAAACCTGATTACAGAAACACTGAAACATTGGCCATTGTTATTAAGAAGAGAAGTTTGCAATAGAACTACAACTACTTTTCACAATATTCAGCAAGTGATTTGATGTCTGCTTCTGCTGCAATAACTTCTGATATATTATAAATACAGGGCGTCATGTAACTGGTGGGACTACCGGATAGGAGCTGATTCTATGTAAAAAAAATCGACTTTAAAAATCTCCTCGGTATACGTGCACTTAGACTCAAATGTACTCAAATACGTGCACTCAGTACACGTGACTAAATAATATCAAACAAATATCACGTGATTCTAGTATTACAAGAATTACTGATTCATAATGAGTTTCGATTCCGACTTGCTGTGAATCTAATCCTCTCCTCGGTGTTCACGCAACCGAGAAAACGGATGGTTGAAGACCAGTCCCGTTCAGTAAGCCTTGCGGTGGGCAAGGGTGCTCGCCAATGCCCGCGGGCATAATTGAGGGCAATGTGACATCAGCGGGAAAAGATATTGTTATAGGCTCAGCCATCGAAAGGGGGCGAGGTTGGTTGCCCGCCAAGAAAAAGTGACCCTCTCTCTGTCAGTACCGAGTTAGTCAGGTGACATTGTGACACCGACATGACAGAGACGAAACGCGTCACGTGACCGGGCCGTGGCGGAGGCGTGGGGGAATAGCGCGGTAGAAAGAGAAATTAAAGTGGGGGAACAAGTCCTTGATCTGGGGATTATGGCGCGGGGAATAGAAATTTTCTATCGGCACGTTCGATAGCTGAACAAAACTATTCAAGACTAACAATAAGATGACTCTGTGGTTGAACATAATCGAAAGAGACTAATGCCCGATCTTACTGATATTGTGTTTTTCTATGTCGCGTCGAATCATTAACGACGATTAGGGGAGAGGGACAGACGTGTTGTATTTTATCTTATACATATTTATCATTTTTATGAAAGTTATTGTGCTTATCGCGTGGTCCTTTGGTGTAACAAATGTGATTGATTTTGTGTTGTGTTTTTGTCTTTAAGATTTTATGGCATAGGAAACGATCGATTGTTAATTAGATACTTGTGACGATCTCCAAATAGCTCGTGAAGTTATTTGTTGTACGAAAAAATGCTTCCAACAAAAGTTGCATGGTTTTCTGGAGGGCAAACAGTCTTCTAATCTGTTTTTTATTACTTTGCTTATTTATCGAGATATGAAGGTCGCCTTCAGTTCTTTAAATAGAATGCCTAATATTTTCTTTAAATTCGGATAATAATTACTTAGATACTTTCAAATTAATAATCTTCTATTAGGAAATACGCTCAGCGAACGTGATTCGTAACACGACTTTGTTTGCGACGGTAGGCTATGTTGGTAAACATGTTCCCGGTTAGATGTTAGAAATCATCAACATGAAATGCCTATTGAGTATCTTAGTAAACGTTGAAGTTGTATTGAAGAAGGTGATACATTTATTATCGCGATGTTCAGTAACAGTGCGTTCAGTACGATACGATAATTGTTTGTGGTACGTGTGAAGAATATAAGAGCTAAGATTCTTGATCGAAACCAGCCATCGCATTCTATCTTTTTAAAGCTTACTAAAAGACTCAAGGAACATGAAAATTTTAACGTACAAAAACGTAAAATATATCGTAAAATTGTAAATAATGAAGGATGTCGCATTTCTACGCTAGCAGTTATTCCCCATAATCCGCACATCAATACAGCTTGGATTCGTGAAGTTCACTACTCATTAAGACTATTACTTGGACCGTACTTCATCGAAAGATCACTAACAGAACAAACATACTCCACATTCTTGTCTGAAACATTTCCAGGCATATTAAAAAATGTCCATGTTCAATACGGCAAATAATGTGGTACCAACATGACGGCTCCCAGCACATTACGATCGGCAATCGCGGCACGCATTAAGTAGAATATTTCCAATTGTTGGATCGGACGTGGCAGTAACATTGGTTAGCCATCTCTCTCGCTCGATTTAACGCCGCTCGATTATTTCCTTTGGGGAACATTAAAAAATTAAGTTTATCGCGAGCCATCAACGACGGCCGAAGATATGCGAGGCCGAGGACGTATATATATATATATGCTATATATTAGTGCATATGCTGAAATAACTACAGAAACACTGGAAGAATTTATTCGCTCACTGATAATTCGATTACGCAAGTGCATTGACTGCAATAGACAGCACTTTGAACACCGCTTGAAATAAAAATTGTTTTAAAAATACCTCAGTAATTATTCATTTTAAGTCCCACTTTGTATAATACTTTTTTACGCAG
Source organism: Halictus quadricinctus (assembly GCA_028454245.1). Taxonomy (NCBI): domain Eukaryota; kingdom Metazoa; phylum Arthropoda; class Insecta; order Hymenoptera; family Halictidae; genus Halictus; species Halictus quadricinctus. Next base: position 15,095,749 of record CM052111.1, read on the forward strand.
AATTTCATCATTTATCCGAATTT
>CM052111.1:15095871-15120731 GCA_028454245.1 Halictus quadricinctus
AAGAGAATCTCTCTGCGGCAGCCATCTTGTGACGTCATACTTGCTTCAGAAAGCGAGTTTTCTGCTGAATATTACAAATTACTCCACGATGAGGTAGAAATTCGCAATTTGGGCTTTGGACAGACGTAGATTGGACGTTTAGGAAACACAAGTGACCACTTTTAAACTGCTCATTGCAATATTGAAGCGTCAATTTGTCAAGATTTTGACCCTTGCAAGTTCATATACGTATATTGCAGAGAGATTCTCTTAACTTCGAGAGATTTAGTGTTCGTGTCGAAAAAAAGGCTCTGGACGGACGTAGCAAAGACATGTACAAACACGGTGGTATGCATTATTAATTGATTACTGACTTATTTAAGACGTGAAATGTCTCGAAAAAAGGCACAGCGTAACATAGCGTGACAGTTAAGGTCAAGTGCCTGCCGGCCCCCTTAACTTTGGGTAACAGAATCCGAATGATTGTGCGGTGGTTGTGTACGAATTGCAAGTGTCTGATAGTAACGGAGTGACTACTACGTTTGTTGTGCGAGGGTTTGATGTGAACGGAAGACTCTGACCGACTGCTCCGGGGTCCGTTCGCTGGTCACCTCGTTGGTGTCCAACTCTTCCAAGGGATAGGCCCGAAATCTCGAGAGAATCATCCCCATTCGTTGATTGACCTGAGGGAGGCGGATCTTCCGGACAGTCCTCCACGGTGGAGGTGGAAGTCCTTACCCCAGATCAATCACGGAAACTTCGGGAAATTCTCGAACGACGGGACCCCGGTGCAGCGTCACGAAGAGGCCGAGTGGCCTGCACATGGTGGTGTAAATTTATGGCCCCTTCTCCCGAGTGGATGGGCGACCATCGGGTTCAGACCTTGAATCCGAGACTCCTGAGTACTTTACGTCCGGTACCCTTTAGAAATTACGGATTTCTAAAAGAGTAAGACCCGTGTTTGGTCTGAACCAGATGGCCCAAGGGGCTGCGGACGCGTGTTTCAGACCCTCACGGGCCTTGAAGATGACAAGGGCGTGAGGGCCAGGCGTGACGTTTGAGGCTGTAAGGCTACGGTCACGTCTCGAAACCGAACAGTTCGAAATTTTCAAAATGGAATTATTGTATGTTATTGTTTACCTATCATATCAATAATACAAATATTATCTTACTTAAATTTCGATTTATTTTATAGCGTTTTATAGAACTGCAAAAGCTGTAATTTATCTAATACTTATTGCACTCATGAATGCATAAAAGCCCTATCATTGAACTCGTCGCCAGGTAAAAGACTTTTATTATTAATTACTTCATTCTTACATTCATTCTTACATTCATTCTATTCCTCTGAATAGCAACGTAAATCAACCGAACTTTTATTGTATTAAAATATCAGAAGCGTCTATCATACGCTACGTCATTATTGCAAATTTCTGGTATATAATAATTTCGTGATAGAACTTCCAGTACGGGATGCATGTAATTTTGTTTTCCTTTGGTATCTTCATAGAGAGCACTGACGTAGTTTTTATTGGACACTGTGTGTGCATCAACCCCTTGCCGAATCGAAGGCTATTTTGGAATCGAATAGTGGACTAATCCGGAAGAAATGTTGCACTTCTGGGAATTTTCCGTCCACGGTCAACAGTGTTTCATGCATTTTATTTTTCATTGAATCAGCACGATCCAGAATGTAAAGGGTTTAGGTGCACGGTCGCCTTTTCTTGGTATATTAAACCGTGTTTTCGATTTTCTATTGAAATCGCGAAGTCATCCGGTATAGTCGGCATCACAATTCCGTCGAAATCTTATATTCATCCCTGAATATCTCCCTATTACGATGCAGCGCAGACATAATCATATGTGAATGACGAATAGATGGCATATTGGTTATTGCATTAGAAAGGACAAAATAAGTGAATCGTGTCCTGGCTGCGAATACTTCGATTTATCTGCCTATACTTATACGAATTGACAAAAGATGCTAGAAGGAAGGCATTCAGAATGGTGGAGAATACTAATGTTCTCTGAAAAACTTCGGCTTGAATTAGACAGTCGAATGTTTATTATCGAGGGCGCTCGAAAATTACCGGTTTTTGATGTTTTTAACTATGTGCCTCCAGTTTGAAAAATGTGAAAAAATGATATGTTAACAAACATAATGAGATGCTAAAACTGTAAAAATATAAACTTAGTATTTCATAACTTCTACAAAAACTCGGCACTCCAAAAGTTTTTTTATTCTTCAAAATTCGGTTTCGAAGCTAAAAAATTCATATATATGCATTCTGACTACTAAAATATGCTTGATTTTTTTCAGATTTTTCAATTGAAGAGGATAAGAGAAATTATAGAAAAACCTGATTTTCTTTGTCACCCCATTATTACCCCCACATATAAAGTTGAAAATTGGCACACAGTATTATTTTCTTTGGATAAGCTATCGAATGGCCTATTGCAAATTCAATTTAGTTTGGGGACTCTTTTAACCTCCTTATCCGGCTTTCCCTCTTGCTCCATTAAAGGAATTTTCTATTAACAAAATTTCGTTTCTCGAACATTTCTACCATTGAAAAATTTTTAAATTACCGGTATTTTCTAGATATCAAAACCGCTGTTGATTGTTGCTTGATGAAAAATGGAAAGTCTAACGGAGAGGTAAAACAATTTTAATTAAACTTACCCTTCAAGATCCTTTTCCGCTATACATAATTCATGGCGAAGCTGATGGATTTTAAACAATACTGCCAAAACAAAATTTAAATTTCATCCACAAGATATTTCCTCGCATCGTGCAATAGATTATTGCGATTCCTCTTGAACGTGACAATCGTTCCGTTCATAAATTTTTGTTGCGTGTAATTTATACAATTGGTCTGCCAATCTGAATTCACCGTGCTTCACCATGCACCGTGCATAAATTGAATAACGTTATTTTGCAGTGGCAAAGCACACATCGATTCACAAAGTAATTATAAATTCAACGTAAAAAATATGGCCAAATATATTACATATTTGTGAAAAAAAGTGTAGTAGGACCTCGAGTATCCAAACCTCCGATGTCTAAAGTTTTCACTATCTCAACATACTTCAGATATAAATAGCATAAGCATTATAATTGAGTAACTGATCTAATATGAACAGCCATGTTTCCCTGTGAGATTCTACTGTACATAGAAAGATGGTAACAAAATGGTAATTAATGTTTCACTTTTTCACTTTCGTAGCCTATTTAGATTGAGCTTATAAAGGAAATAAGATAGGCTTTGCTATTTTAATATATTTTAATGCATTTGAATGCATTTAGAATTAAAACTTGCAAATTACTGTATTGAAATTGGTAGGAGGTAGTATACGGAGTATTTATTTTGCGATAATAATTACAAAAATTCAACTGCGAATAAAATATGTAGAATGCGATGCTTCAAACGTACTGTTTTTGTAAAAATTAGAAATTAATTTAAATTTATAGTTTTCTCAATTTAACGTTTTCTACTTTATTGTTTAGGTGATCTATTAAAAAAGTTATTGTATCTTAAAGTTCTTTTTATCAATATTGTTTCTTTTATTTCCATTGTACTAACGATTTGATGTGTAACAAAGAGTAAAGACAACTAATGACAGTAAGGCAAAATCAGGAACTCAGCGTGAGTAACGAAATCGCTGCGAATGGAAGCTGTCTGTTCCGTTGTAGTAAAATTCACTAGAGACTGGAACAACGAGATCTACTGTACCACTAGAGCACGAAACATAGATCAAGCGCTAAATAGAATGGAAACGAACGCCTTGATCTCCGAGGTTATCTAGTATTCGGAACTTTTGGTGGAACTGGGTGCAACGTTTTTTGTAAACTAGATTGGTGGATTACAAAAGAAAAAAATAAAAGCGCACAATGCATTTCGTTCTTCTCTTTTTCAATACTATTTCAAAGTTTTCAAATGTTACACACCTTTACATTTACTTTCGCAACTCGTTTAATTGGTAACAATTTATTTCGTTGATTTTCATTCAACGTTTAACGTATTGTATTACGTTCGAACAACTGTAGCTAATTATGTATTCAATTTTTATTTAATACAGAACGTAATTTTTTAACTTTTTCTTTAAAAAAAACTGCACATTGCTTGATACACGTTTCCAAAAGTAGAAATTTTGTAAAGGAATATAGTACTCATCGATATATACAGAATTATTTCGACAGGGTTTCGATATTTGAGTTTCACGACGTGCGGTGTAGCACATGTTGTACTTATTTAAAATGAAGAAATCAAACGATTTTGTATTACTGATGAAATTGCGGAGTATGTGAACCTAATTTCATGAAAAAGGATACCAGATTGACAGAAATGTGCAACTTTAAAGAAATAATTTAAATTTTCATTAAAAATTATCGTGTTATTTACGTAAAAACAATGATTAAATTCAATAATATTACTACGAATTTAGGTTCGTGTACTGAATGTAGTACAATTTTATTTTGGTGAACTCATGATATTATGTTTTACGGGCTGTATGGCGTTAGGTTACTGTGTCGTGTTACAGGGCAAACTAACCAGTACTCCTGCAAAGAAATATTAAGAAACAATTCAAAATATGCTAGTCGAAGAAAACGATATTAGTTTTCAACAAGATTCAGGTCTGAAACGTTAAAAATAGTGTAAAAATGTTTAAAAATCCGAATTGGCCAACATAAAGTTCCTACTTAAATACAATCGAAAAATATGCGCATGCTTTAGGAGTAATTAATGTAATGGAGAACATTTTGAGAATTAATTGCATTCAAAATGATTTATGGAGAATATCTCAGTAACTATTAGCTTTTCACACCATACACCTTCATAGATTTTTATTCGGGGTTTAATTCTCCATTCACCGACAAGATTAAAATTTACCCTTAACGATAAAGATTCTCAAAGTGACGTTTATATAAAAAAGCATAATAGAAGAAAACTAATTATTTCATTGCATGCTACTCTTGGAATCATACAACTTTCGTTTCAACAATTTTTTCTTTCGTATACCAAGTAGTTTACATGTAATTTATATGGCACACCTAGCTGAATCAACCTGTACGGCTTCGAAAGAAGAAATTATTGTTCAAAGATTAGGGAACACAGTGTATGTATATTACACGACTCGCATCTGCAATTAATTTTCCTGTTGCACGGAAGCGTTTCGTAAATCTTTGATTTTGAGTTTGTACCCAGGCTGCATCCAACGTGCCGGTAGTTACCCTCATTCTGGAATTACCGGGAATTGCTAAATCGTATGAAACGAGGAGATCCGGACGAAGATATCAAGGTACTAAGCCAGATCCTTCGTCGACCAAAGAAGTGGGCAAGAACTATCCATAGAACTGAGTGTGAAATTGCCCTGAAACAATCCCACCGTGCCTTTCTACGGTTCTTATGTTTTCATGCAATCTCCGATCGGGATTAAAATGAAACTCTTATCTCTACTCATACAATGGGAACGCGAACGAAATCGTATTCTAAATTTTTGCTAGATACTTTATGCGTACATGTAAAATGGGCAAGATAGAATCTCGCCGATCTGATACCATGAAAAGAAATGAAAATATAAAGGGTTAAACTTCACCTTGACAACCCGGAAATTTTTAACGTTTTTTTACATAATCGTGTAGATTTTGACGAGAAAATTCCAAAAACCCAAGTTTTAATGTTAGGAATTCATTGGTTCAAAAGTTGAACGATTTTAATCGTTTTTGACAGATAAGGCCACCACCATGTTTTAATTTTAGTAAGATTCTTTATTCGATTGCGTTTCATTCTTTATAACAATTTGGTAATCCGACGTTTTTCCTACATAATATTTTATACTACATTGTATACTATACAATGCAGCACTGATATGAGAAGCAAATTGACAAAAGTGACTTCTGGGGGGGATGGAAACTTGAAGATTACTGGTGATAGAGTAATTTCTACGGAGATTACTATTCTAAAGCTATTTTGCGATACGGTACATCAAAAAGTACTTCATTCGATAAAGTAATGTGGTTTAAAAGGAATAACGAAGCAGAAACTGAAGTTAATGCCTGTGTCCGGTGTTACGTACTACGTATTCTTCATCCAAAATCTGGTACTGTAGCGTGCACGAGATTCAAAGTAGGTAAAGAACAATTATTAGTTGCGTTTTATGTCACAATAATATGCATACAGAAGTAAAGGGTGTCCCAAATAGGACTGACATTTTAAATTGCGCGCCATTTTTTTTTTGCGGCGAACATAGAGTACTGATCTTTGACATCTGGCATCAGGAAGGATTGAGGTTTAATCATGGATAATTGCACGATCCAGCAACGTATAGAAATTGTGAAAATTCACTACAAAAATGGTGAAAACTTTGCAGAGACGGTTCGAAAAGTCCGCACGGCTTTTGGACATCGTAACGCACCATCTTGCAAAATCATTTTCAGCGATGAGTGATGAATTTAGGGGACCGAAAATCCACAAGTGATTCAACAGCTTCCCATGCATCCACCACGAGTCACTCTTTGGTTCGGATTTTGGGTTGGAGGAGTGATTGGGCCGTACTTTTCTGAGAATGCTGCTGGAAATGCGGTTACCGTCACTGGTGTTCGTTATCGTGACATGATAACCAACTTTTTATGGAATCAATTGAACTGTATGGACTTGGAAGACGTATTCTTCCAACAAGATGCCACACTGCGGGCGAAACAATGCAGTTACTGCAGACGAAGTTTCCTGGTCGTATTATCTCGCGCCGCGGCGATGTGAATTGGCCACCAAGATCGTGCAATTTGACGCCATTGGACTTTTTTCTTTGGGGTTTTCTGAAAGAAAAAGTCTATGCCAATCATCCACAGACCATTCCGGAGCTGGAGGAACCAATTGAACGCAGCAATGCAAAAATTAGTCCGCAATTATGCCAAAATGTAATCGAAAATTTCGTCAAAAGAGTTAACGTTTGCGAACAGGGACGAGGCAGCCATTTATCAGATATTATGTTCCACACATAACCTCCAGGTTTGTACATTATAATAAAATAAAAACATTCATAATTTAAAAAACAATATACGTTTTATTAATAAATTAAAGTGTCAGTCCTATTTGGGACACCCTTTAGAATGCGAAAGTGTACACAATTAACAAATTATTTTTTCTTAAATGGCCGGAAACGATTTTTAAAAAAGAAAATAAATCAGAGAAGAAATTAAAAGTTAAAAAAAAATTAATGGAAATTTTACAAGAATGTTATACGAATAATAATGCCTGAATGTATACCAATACATGGATATGAATGATAATTATCTATTTCCTGTTGTGATTGCGGGATTTTATATATCCTTTATTTCTTAATAGTGTTTACCATGTCGCTTATTTATTATAAATAATAGACTACTGTAAAAGTTTTTGTAGGTACGGAATGGTGAAGGGAGAGGGCCTGCCGGGATACCTGAAGAAAGGATGGGGGAGAGTAGATGGCAGAGGGTGACGAAATTTAGATTGAGAAATGGGATGAGAGAGGGGAAATACTGGATAGGTGAGGAGGCGAGAAAGTGTAGAGTGTGTGGATGGGTAAATGAGACGTGGGAGCATGTATGGGAGGAATGCATGAGGCTGGATGAGGAAAGAGGATGGCAGGAGAAGATGTGGGAAGTCTTGGTTGATGAGGGGGGAGGGGAGAAGTGGATGAGGTGAGTGGAGAAGTGGAGGGAAGATGCAACTGGAAGGAGAGAATAAGAATAAAGCAGAAAGGATTGGGATGGAAGATGAGCGACCGGAAGAGGGATCCGCTGGTTAGGGAAGGGAAGGTGTGAGTGTATGTGTGTGAGGAGAGGTGATTGATAGGAGTGATAAGAGTAGACTAAGTTATATATTATTATGTATTTTATTTTTTTTATTTATGTTATGTCTATTATCTCTCTCTCTTTTTCGAATTTAGTTTTGCGTTTATTCTTAGTTTATTTGTATGTTTATTTTTAGTCTCATTTTTTAGGTTAATATATAGGATATAAAATATACGATAAGATATTAGAAAGTAAGATAATTTTAAGATAGGTTAAGGTTACGCTAGGAGAGGCGCGAGGAAGGAAGGAGGAGGCTATGTGAATTTTAATTGTAACCCTGAGGGGAACAAAATAAAGTACTACTGTAAAAGTTTTTCTATATCATCTCAAGTCATTAATCCTCTATGTCGATTTATAGATCATTTGCAATAATGATATGAACGATGACTAACATTTAATAAAAAATTGACATTTTTTATGTACTATTTAAACAAGTGATTTTATTTTTCACTTTCTGGTATAACTAAATTCCTCATTTAAATTCATACAATCTATGTAATATTTTTCCTACATCCTTTAGTATTTTAGATATTAAAAAACATATTCCTAAACTTTCGTTTTAAAAACAGTTTTTACTGCTTCAACATAATCACTAATAAAATACTGATCCTCGAAAATATATCTCTAAAAACTCGAAAAACTATTTGCAAGTCGAATGTATATTCCCTTGCGGGATGACCTCTGTATCGAATTTTCAAAAATACCATCAATTTGAAAACACCTGTGGTTGTTGCATAAAAATAAAAAGTGCAGCATTAATTTTTGTAAATGTTAAAATTCATTGCACTGGTCTAAAATCAAAGTACCAACCAAGACTATTTTCCCTTCGAGAGAAGATAACTAAAGACGAAGTACAGAAATGTCTCGATATATGTGAAAACTTCGGAACCGATATGTCACTTATATCGTGTACAAACACTATTCTTTGATCTCCTGCTGCTAGCTTCGAACGTAGAAAAGGATAGCGAGTGAACAAAACATCGACGCCAGCGTAACGTATCGGTGAGACAATACTAATCCAACGATACAACTTAACTATTTGTAATAATTGTTTCACAAAACATTTATTAACACATTCGTAACACTTTTTGGTGATACACGACACAATTTGGATCATATTTACTTGTCCAATTCGTGATAGAATAGAACCTTGATTATCCGTACTAACCAGTGTAACATGAGTGATCGGATAGTAGCCGTCTAGCTATAACACGAGATGAAATTGTTTGAACTATGTATTTATGTGGAACACGTAACTACGCGTAACTACACGTTACTATTCAGGTAATAGAGAATTCAAATGCCAACGGTTCAGATAATTAAAATTCTATGGAATCGTTAATTGAACAAACAAATTTGCTCCGAACTAAGTATATCCTGTGGCTTTATTTTAATAAAAAAAATGTCACAAATATGTTGATAAAAAGGGAGGAATAAGAATAGGAAGGTAGAATGGTCTCTGGTTTTTTGCCCACGCCGATGGCGTGGTAATAATGGCTGAAAATGAAAAGGGGCTAAGAGAAATTACGAAAGGGGTGGGAAGATATTTATACTACGAAAGAACTAGAGTTGATTACGGAAAAGATAAAGATAACTGAAAGGAAACTGGAAAGGAAACAATGTAGAAGTAAAAGAGTTTAGATACTTGGGAATAATATTCCAAAGAAATGGTAATACGGCAAGACACGTAGAAGACCAGGCCAAGAAGTCGAGTATAGCATTGAACGCCGTGTGGGAGATAGGGGAACGAAAATTCCAAAATTATTTCAGGATGAGAATGTTCCTATTTGACAGCCTGGTGCAAAGGGTGGTTTGACGTAGATCTTTGGGGATATAAAAAACGAGCGGAAAACGAAAAGGTACATCAGATGGACCCTAGGCCTGGACATACATATGTACTCCAAATTATCTAGTGCTGGAAGAGACAAAGAAAGAGAATTTGTGACAGCAGGACGCAGTGAGGGATAGCGAGAATGCACAAAAGAAAAGGAGGGGAATAAGGCACAGACCACAAGTGGGAAAGATAAATGGGCCAAGTCAAGCAGGAGTGAAAGAAATAAGAAGAGAAGGATATACCAGATAGCTGAAGAAGAAGGGAAATACAAGGACAAAAGCAGTACAACAAAATGGAACAATCAAGATACAATAGCAGGTACAAATACATAAGAATCACAAGTCTAACCGAATATTTCAACAAGGCAGAAAGGAGACAGAAATTAATTGCTCAGCCACGTTGCGGAAACCTAGGAAAGTAGAACAAGTATTGGAAGATAGATTTGGCAGTTTAGAAAATTTAATAAGGGATTGCGAAGAAACCGATAGAAGTATTAGTATAGAAGAGACAGTGAGCGGAGAGCAGGACAAAGAAATGAAAAGTGAAAAAGGAGGAAAGAATATTAAAGCGTGCAATAGATGGGTTAGATAGGTTAAATAAGGTAATTAGGAATAGAAGTGGACAGAAACGAGTTACTGGTAAACGGCTATAGGGTCCCAATTACTATGGGGTTACCAATTACAATGCCGATATTAATTATACTTATTTTTAAAGCATAATGAATATTAAAAAAGAGATATTAAATTTTTTCATTAGAATCAGTTAACATACAAGGTGTCCAACATAAATGGGAACACCTAAATATCTTTCGTATTTACAGTCCTATCAGAAAACTTCAGAGGACAAAGTGACACTATTGTATGGGGGCAATATAATGGTGAAGAACAAATTTTTTATGTCGTGTTTTTTAATGAAATTTCAAGGTCACCGATGTTTTTTTAAATGGAATAGTATATTTTTTTACGATAGTATGATAGACAATAAAAAACTGAATTTAGTGGATACCACCTTTTTGAGCTTGAAATGACCTTGAGCAAGAATAATCATGTTGTAGCGGATGAAATGTGGAAGTTTAAAACTTACGTGTTTCAGCAAAGATTGCGCGTTGTTTACGTCGGGTTGACCTTTACATATCATAATAAATGTTCGAAATGTTGACCATCCTCATTTATGCAATGTTGCAATCTTTTAATGAATGATCTGTAGGCATTGTCCATTTCCTGAGACGTAATTGAAGCACATGCTGCAGTAATCCTTTGTCGCATATCCTCTGGCGTTGTGGGTTTATCGTACTTTTCTATTTGCAGTATTCGTGAAATACTACTTCTGCTAATACCGGACTCTTGTTCGAGTTTTCGCAAACTTACATGTGGATCATTAGATACTGCAGCTAGGTTACTAATTCTATTTTCTTCGTGAGTTACAATTCTTTGTTTATTACGATTTTTAGAACTTACACCACCGGTATTTTTAAATTGTTTTACCACGACGGAAAATGCGTGTAACGAAGGACAAATACGATTCACAAATTTTTCACGATACAAACGTACTGCTTGCCTCAAAGATTGGTGGCTTTCGCCATAAGTGAAAACCATATCGATTCGTTCCTTTACAGTATAACGCATTGTTATCACTTTCACGTTTCAAACTCGAATAATTAAGCAGAAGGAACAACGTACTTATTCTAACCGATTAACCTTTTGTTAACGATCTCAATGATACATACTCTAACATAAACATACGCTGTTTACTATGAAAACTATTTCGAACATTTATTATGATATGTAAATTTGATGATATTTCTATTAATATCTTTCGATAATAATCCCGACAAACCAACATTCATACTCGACATGGCTTGAGCTCCATCTGTACTTGTTCCAACAATCTTTTCCATTGGGATATTTAATATATTCAGAACAGTTTTTATTTCTCTGTATATACCGTCTCCGGTAGTAGTTCCTACAATAGGAACTAAACATGCAAATTTTTCCGTTACATTGAAATTGGAATCATTTCCTCTTAAAAATATCATTTATGTCATAACTTTCATCCACAGCTAGAGAAATCCATTCTAACTTGGAAATATGTGTCCGCAAACTTTCCTTAATATTCTCTGATAGTTCGTCAATTCTTCTTTTGATTGGGGAAGGCGGCATCTGCTATCGCCAATAAAGTAATGCTATCCTTGCTATTCTTTCACAATTTCTCCCTCATAAAAGGTTTTCATCTTTTTTGCCAAAATTTGACTAACAAGGTAACTCGCACGAACTGCCCAAACTGCGGTGGATGCAGTACTCTCAAGTGAATTTTGCAGCTTTAAATTTAAACGTGCTTATAATTGATCCACCATGTCTTTGCGTAACTATTCTTGCAAATCATTAAATTTTAAAAAATGTTTACTATCATAGTGTCTCTTAATATTATATTTTTTCAACCCAGATATTTTTTCAGTGCATATCGAACAAACAGCACTTTCATTGATATAAGTAAAAAAGTAATCGTACGACCAACTATCGATAAACTGCCGATGTTCATTTTCAATTTTACGTTTACCAGAATTTGAGCTCATGGCAAAATATGAAAATACTCAACCGTTATGCGAAGAATGTGTTTTCTGGCGCAATTCAGCGAAGACTGTCGAATACTAGAAAACATAGCCGAGAAGCAACAACAATGTGTCGCAAATCGTGGATGAAGGCCTGCGGGCCACAGCGTCGCAGCGCGCCGTACCGGGTTCCGGCGGACCGCAGTCAGTATGCTACTGGGCCAAATGCGGCCCGCAGGCCGCATGTTGCTCATCACTGTTCTATTCCATCTCCGCTGACATTACTTGTGTTGTCTCCATTGGCCGAAAACGGTGCGTGTGATGGTAAGGGAGATGGTATAGAATGAGATCGTAAATACTTTGCCGTACGAAGAACTTGATCTATCACCTGTGGCGAACCACTATTCTCTCCGAGTGCTATTTGTCCTAGAAACTGTGAGCGAAGTGGGGCTCCTCTATCCAAGTGGAGAAAATCAGGCCGCGGTGCAATTATTAACTCAAATTAACACCACCGCGCAACAGCAACAACCTGTGGTCCGGCAGTAACTGCAACTTGTCTCCTACGGTCAGAGCTAACCAAACGTAGTCGACATCTCCATAAAAGATTCGTGATACAATGCTCACATCGTCGTTTGTTTCCACCCTATTTCTACAGGGTCTTTCAACAGGAGCTTCCGGAAGGTGTTTGTAAATAAAAAAAAAAGGTTCAATTTAAAAAATTAGCAAAACTTTTATTAGTAATTATAGTACGATATTTTACAATTACGTATAAAATATTATATATTATCAGGTACATGACCCCCTAACATTTTATCACATGATAATAATCCACTCTGGCTCAGAAGAAAAATATTCTTCGAGCTGTTAATGACATTCAGGAGTCATTGTGTGTGGATGTGATAGAAAATTTTGAGAAAAGAGTAAATACCGTGAAAAAGTTTAGGTGGTTATCCACCTATTGTATATCAAATGTTGTGGCATAACTTCACCTTGACAACCCAGAAATTTTTAACTTCTTTTTAATACAATCCTGTAGATTTTGACGAGAAAATGTCAAAAATCCAAATTTTAATGTTAGGACTTCACTGGTTCAAAAGTTATACGTGTGTAAAGTTGAGCGATTTTGTATTTCATACTTAATTGTAAAAAATTGTACTGTAATATCTAATAAAAGTTTTACTAATTCTCTACATTTAAACACGTTTTATTTAAAAACAGATTCCAGAAGCTCTTGTTGAAAGACCCTGTACTAGCCGTACACGGCAAGTTGCATAGTAAAGATCAGCTTCATGGACGAAAGACAGATATTTATTAATCCATTAAGTCCTGAACAATGAAATAAGACGATTTTTAAATAATCCATTATTTAGTATTTTTAATAATGTGCAGAAAAACGTATAAATGCTATCAAAAATATGTTCGTACTCATACTATTTGTGTGGTGTCGCGGCTAGGTAGGTTGACGCCGAATGATTGTAGAGTCAAACTCCGGAGAACATGAATCTTTATTGCTAGTCTAGTTGACCTTCACGGTCGTGCAGATGTCCCTTCGCAGAGGGTTTTTACGACGGAACAATTTTGTTGTACACAGTATGTAAAGATAAAGAAAATAACTTACAATAATATAATTTACAGACTATTCTGTCGAAACATAAAGATTGCATTGTAATACAAGATGTACAATAAAATTGAATTCTTACGATTTAAGCATCAGAAGAATATTTTTTTCTATGAATAGTTGAAATTCTGCAAAGGGCCTAGCCAATTAAGATGGTCAAAACTGCTCTTAGAGGTTTTTCAATGATTAATGAACCATTCGAAAGCTAACCAAGAAAAACCCCTCTGAGTAAAATTTCAACCTCCTAGCTTGACCGTGAAGGTAGTTACAGGGTAAATTGGAATTCGCGCTTTTCCGCGCATTTTCCGCAGTTTGATGCTTCCTAAAATACTGAAAAAATGTTACATATTTTAGATCCTAAGGCGCATTTTTGAGAATTTTTTCAGATTTTTTTGTCGCAAACTGTGGTCGTAAAAAATGAAAAACCCCCCAAAAAATCGAAAAATGCAGATTTCTCAAAAATATGAAAACATGCTATTCTACTGTTTAGTTCCCTGATAAAGTACTATAACAGGCAGTGTCGTCAATTTTTTTTAGATTTTTTGTTGTGGGACATCATTGTCAAAAACAATAGAAACCGAATTTTTCCGACGTTTCTGCTATTAGGAGGAGAGTTACACTTGCTGGTTTTACCGCAGGTATATATTAAGTAATTTTTAACATTATTACATTGAAACAAGTAATTGTTTGACCTAAGAAATGTGATTTAAGAGAAAGAATAAATTGTATTTTGTATGATATATCCAAAATGTTCGCAATGTTTACAACATCGCCGGTTAGCAAAGGCGTCTCGGACTACGGAGCGGATACGCTGGAATTCGAATCCTGTCGGTAGCAAAGTTTTTTTTCCATACATCATTTTTATTTTTTCAATTTGTTATATGGTTTATTCATGTGATTTTAACAATATTTTTTTAATGTTTTAAAAATATTGAAGTAACATTTTTAACTAAATTCTATTTATATTACTGCGATTTTACTTCGAATTTAATAATGTTATTCTCTTGGATTAGGCAATGAATATTTACAAGATTCATGAAAAATGTAAGATTCCGTGAAAAGAATTTTGAAATCTACTTCTGTCATTTCCGGAAAATCAAGAACATCTGCGAAGGATACTGTTTGAAATGGAGTCTTTTTGAGGTTCCAATTGTTTTCTTCAACTTGTATCGCTAACGTATTTTTTACTTTCCCTTGACTCGACATCCTGCTTATTATCTGATAAGAAAGTGTGATGTGGGTTCATTAATCAATGAAAAACCTCTAAGGGCAGTTTTAAAATATCATAAGATTCAGGTGCAACACGAAATAGTAATGAAAAAATATTGAGTATATCTTTTAAATGGCTAATTATATATACAACATGAAAAATAATTGATTGAATAATATAAATTCATCGACGAAAATGGCGACACAAAATGTTGCGCTAACACAACGTTCGGCCTTAATGAGTTAATGTTAATAGGTTGCAGAATTTTATACAAAATAACCATTTTACGCATGAGTTGTAAGAAACAAGAATTATATGTATAGTAAGTTATTGCTTTTCTTAGTAATTTTAATAAACTGATAACAATATAACAATATTCTTAAATTTTTCTGGTGCTTTTACTGTTTTGTATTTTATCTACTCGTTATTGCTATAGATCCATAAAATCCATAGTTTATTGATTAACCCTTCAGGAACGACGTCAGTACTGACGCTAACAAGTGTTTCAAAATTGATTACACACGGCCAGATTGCTCGGTACGATACCCTCTCATTCATTACTGCTAACTCTTTACAGTTTGAAAACAACTATGAAAAATAATCCCTACAGAGTGAGCACTTTGAATGTCATGTGACGCCAATTGTTACCAAATTTGGAAATCAATTTGTGAGAATGTTACAAAAATCATTGCAACAATGAACTTCGTCTTTTCTATTCTTGTATTATTAAAACATTGGGTGCCAGCTTAGCAGCCAAAATAAAAGTAATTTATTTATAACAATAAAAGTTGAAAAGTTAAATGTGTGATACTGAAAGTAGGGCAATCGTTCCAATAGTCAGCCATTTAAGGCAAGTAGTCAGACCATTTCAAACGTTGCTATTATTATCATATTATTTTCTAAATTTTTAATATGACGACACTAAGCTATATATTCGAAGTGAAGAATAGGCTAACCATTGTTCTCGTATAAATATTTGGCAATTTGTCAGTAGATATCTTTCATTTTATGCAATTCATTTTCAGAAAGGGTTAGGGTTAGGGACAAATCTGGACGAAATGCGAGCTGAAAAGTGACGCGTTTCTCTTCACAATCCAGGAAAAAAATTAACATGAAAAATTGTAAACAGAAATAACCTTAAAAAACTGGGAGAATTTGTAATGTTGTTACGCAATGTACTGTTGAACTTCCGAAATAGTGGCTACACGTTGGTGAAAACCCTTTTTTTGTGGTTGGAAGTAAAAATTTCATTGGAACTTTTTGAACGTTCAAAATCAAGAGTTTTCTTAGGTCGTTGATAACGAATCTGACATGAAAATTCAAAATTCAATATAATTTTACATTGATGATTTTCAATATAAACTTATTACGTATAACGAATATGAGCATTTAAGGTAACAATCTTTTTAAAAGTAGAAAGTTCAATTCACTTACAGAGAGGGACTGTTATTTTCTAGAAAGAAAAAATTTCTGTCACTGAAATGATAAGAACTTTGATATCTATTATCTTGGGTAGAAATGTATTTATTACCATGCAATTCGATTATTTATCTCTATAGTCAATCTTGACATGTTCTATCAGAATGTAAATAAGCCATATCATTCCATTTAAGAAAGCAGGGTTGACCGTTACATCTTCTTTGTGCTTCCAATAAATATGAATAACATCAGATGATGTGTCTTGCGAAACCAAGCAAGTTTGATCCAATGTAGTTTTTCAGTCACCAAAGGCAAGCTAGTTATTTAGGTGATCTGTTTCAAATGCTTGCCACCATCTTGTATATGCAATTACTAACATTCATCGAAATCTAACTATAAGGGTGATACACTTAAAACAGGCTATCTGAATAATTCGGTTGCTGTTGGTGATAGAAAAAAATGTGTCGGACAAAACTTGCGTGGCTTCGAAGGTGGCATAATTCCACGTTAATAATTTTTTTGTAGGTGGACGCGTAGAGGACATATGAAGGTCAATTCCGTTTTATACATTAGAATGATATACTTTTCTATGCATTATCTAATAAGACGTTTTGAGACGCGTACAGTGATCTACGACTCAAGGTCATTCATTTGTATTTAAGTAGTATCTCATTTTTGTATTCACAGTGTCACAGCCGAATAAAAAGTAACTTACTTCTCGAGCACGATGCGTATGTTCTTTGCAGCTTGTATAGCCAGATCAGGTACAGTCCGTTGTGCAAAATACTGCTACAAGAGCAAATATTCGGTCTTCGGTATTCGATGAGCACAAATTATACTTTTGTACAAATTACAAAAGTATTTATGTAATCAATAAAAGTAGTTTTTAATGTCTACCTAAACCTATTAACACTAAGCCTACCAAGCATTAAAAATATCTGATTAATGTTGCCTTATAAAAACCGCAACACTATATTTATTCAGATTATTTGTAATTTTCAATATAATAGAGATTCTTGGATAAAGAAATGTATTCCATTATTTCCCATAAATGAATTTTTATAATTTCAATAATTGTCAAATGTAAAACATTTGACTGTGTTAGGTTTAGTGTTGAAAAGAAAAGAAATTACATGCTGACAATGTATTTGCCATTTGAATATTTTTTGAAATGCTTTTTGACCATCACTGCTGTCAAACGGCTGCCAACGAATGACTTCGGAACGCCAGAAGTGTTCTGGCGACTATTTCTTAAAACTGGTAGACAGTTAAAGGAAGCAGGAGGTGACTCTTCAATTTACATACTGTATTTAGTAATGTCTAAAGTTTCCTTTGCAGAAACTCCTATGCCTATCACTATTAAACATTTTTTTAAAAACCTTCTCGAATCTCTCTCAGTCGACTGAGAAGAATATCGACGAAAACGCAGGCTAAATTCATCTCGCGAGTTCAGGTCAAAAGTTCGAGACACCATCCGGGAACGAAGTCCGTTATACTTGGGACGACTTTATAACAACGGCATCGTCGTGAAAGCTTCATGCCCCCGTAACAGGATCAAGCGAAGATCTTATCGTCGTTTTTACAGTCTGGAGCGGGCTCAACCGCATTTTCTGATTTCGCCGACGGATAAGCCTCTTCAGACGTTCGTAACAGGGTGGCCGGGTGGGTCGGACGGAACCGGCATTGCGTTCGGCCCGGCTACAAACTGTCTGTTTATGGCCGAAACTTTTGCGCCTTCATTTTCCACTGGTGTACGCGAGCGCGAACGTTCGTCCTATCGATTTTCCGGAGTCGGCCTTCGTCTCTCTTACGAGCACCCTCTATTTCCTCCGTTTCACACGCTCTGAACTCTCGGGCAACCATTCTCTTTCTGTCGCTTTGGCCCGCAGCAGCCCCGGGCTTGCTGTCGACCACTTGCGATCAGTAACCCCACTAGTAATGTCCAGTTGGTATTTAAACAACGACGCGACGCAAGTTTCTCGGCTGCGGCGAATAGCATTCTCTTTGCCTCTACTCTCATTTTTCTTAGCGTTATTTTACGCTTTGATTAGCGGACACCTCGGTGCGTGCCAAGAACCGAAAAACACTGCCGATGGAATGTGCTGGGATCATTTTCTGATCGTAATTAACTCATTCGCAACCGCGGCAGTGTCACGTGAACTGGCTCAAGCCGTATCCAGTGGACGAACGTACTGAGTTTATAGCAACCGCCCAATTTGAATTTGATGTCCTAGTACGTCACCAGTGGCAACGGTCCAGTTGATTTCAATAAGAAATTGTCCAATACGCCATCGGCTGATCAGGTCGCACTGCCTTGGTCAAACGCAGAAGTTGCTTATGTATCTAGATGATAAGTGGCGTATTTGGATGTTTATTTATTTTTATTTAGCGATGGATGCAGTTATTTGGTGATACACTTAGACAAGTAACAGAGATTCGTATTAGCGACGAGTTAAGATTGACATACATTGTACAGAAATTCTCTCTGTACTAAAAAGGAATACACTTAGACGACCAATCAAGATCGTCGGTAATTACCACGGTGCATCCTGGTCAGGTACAGTAGTACTCACTCAAATTTACTATATCTATTACACTTACAAAATCAGCACTACTGCACCTCGGTGCCAGCCTGCCGGTAAGTTTCAATCGCATCGTTTAGGGTATTCGGTACGGTATTCGGAATCATCAAAGTAACACGTGCACCCCAGCTGAGGAGCACCTCCTCACGCTATGTTACGCTGTGACTTTTTTCTAGACATTTTACGTCTTAAATAAGTAAGTAATCAATTAAAAATGCATACCACCGTGTTTGTACATGTCTTTGCTACGTCTGTATAGAGCCTTTTTTTCGATACGAACACTAAATCTCTCGAAATTTAGAGAATCTCTCAGCGGCAGTCATCTTCTGACATCATACTTGCTTCAGAATTCGAATTTTCTGTCGAATATTACAAATTACTCCACGATGAGGTAGAAATTCGAAATTTGGGCTCTATACAGACGTAGATTGGACTTTTAGGAAACACAATTGACCACTTCTAAACTGCTCATTGCAATATTGAAGCGACAGTTTGTCTAGATTTTGACCCTTGCAAGTTCATATACGTATATTGCAGAGAGATTCTCTAAATTTCGAGAGATTTAGTGTTCATATCGAAAAAAGGCTCTGGACAGACGTAGCAAAGACATGTACAAACACGGTGGTATACATTTTTAATTGATTACTTACTTATTTAAGACGTAAAGTGTCTAGGAAAAAGGCACAGCGTAACATAGCGTGACAGTCAAGGCCAAATGCCTGCCGGCCCCCTTAAGCAGTAGGACTGAAAAGAAGTCACTTAGAAGGAATGTGAGAAGGGCACGTCTCGAGTCACACGTATTTTTGGCTCTAGCAAAATATTGGCTAAGTGGTCACAGGGTTCACGGGTCTTCAGGGGTCATGAGAAGGTGCGAAGAGGAGAAATGTGAAGCGGGGTCCCGCAGGGGTCGGTTCTTGGGCCGCTCCTGTGGGACCTAGCGCATGATACGTTGCTGCGGGCCTCTCTCCCCCTTGGCGCCAGCGTCATCTGCTATGGTGGTCGCCAAGGGGAAGAGATGAGAGAGGACTTTAGGCCTGGCGCAAGCAATTGCGCAAGCAGGCTGCGTCGTAGGTGAGATCCAGAGGCTGGGGATGAATATCTCCGCCGACAAAACTGCCTTTAAAGAATGGGGGTACAATTGGCGGTAACGCGTAGCTTCACCTCATCTTACACACATTTTCAATATTATTTTATTATTAGCCTAGACCAGAGCCGGAAAACTGGCGGCCCATGGACAGCACATTGTTTCTTACCCCTGTTCTCCAGTGGCTACTAGCGTCTTCAACCATTCAACTGGCATCCTATGAAAGAAATAGCTCTGAAGATGAAGTTAAGCTAGGAGTGGTGCCGCAGAGTGGGAGAACCGGCAAACTAACGGTGGAGGTCGCTCAGCAATGGCGTGGAAGAAGATGCCTGGCTCTGGCCTACACGGTCACGTCTACAGATACAATCGTACGACAAAGAGAGCGAACAACAAAACAGACGCCTTCTTGTGAGCTCTGAATGATACTATGTAGCGTGTCGTATCATTGGGATTACAGAATCATCGATGGTGGGGACAGGCATGCCGAGCGAGAGACCCCCCGTGCCCCTCTGCCGTCGCAGGTTACTTATTTCAGCTCCCAATAATACCAACCGTCCGCCAGGTGATGGCCAGACAAAGTGTTTACGTTCTCACGCTATGCAGACTCCCCTACCATCACAGGCATTGTTGCTATTCGCCGAAGACGATGACGAAGAACGACAGCAATCACATCCAGACCGAGTGAAACGACTCATGACTTCACAGGCTTAAGAAACTACTCCTGTCGTCGTTTTTCATCATCGTATTCGGCCAACAGCCACAATCTGTGCAGCGGTAGGGATAGAATGAGATTCTTTGCTTAATCATCGCATCGCCTAACGCAGTGCTGAGCACGGTTGGGGCCCCTCAAACGCTTGCTTCCCCCACGCTTGCTTCTCTTTATGCAGCGCGCACCTTCGTCGCGTTCGTTGATATCTCGCGTCTTCGTTGCCTTACGGTAACTGCTCTTACTGGAAGGGGTCAGGAAGTTTTATTTGCACCCTGTGTGGGAACTTCAGCACTCCATTCCGATAAGACTACGCTGCTAAAAGACACGAACTACTCTCGTTTTTGGTGGGAAACATTTTGTTAGAACGCCATTACCAACGCCTCGATTAATCGACGTCAAACGGACAGATGAATAGAGTCGATAATGCGTGAATGATATTTTCGAGCGAGAAACACGGTGCATAAAACTCTTCGTCGAAGTTCGCGAGGGAGTGAGTGTAGCTCGGATTTATGAATATCGGAGTCTTAGAATATAACATGCTGAACTTGGATACGAATAGTTGGATGCGGAAACGGCGTGGCGGCATGGGCAAACTTTATCTAACCTGTTGACGCGATAACTATGCCAAGGGAGTCATTTGAAGCCGGTGATGCAACTGTTGATTAAAAATTTGCATGAAGCAACTAGTGATATTCGACAATACTTCCATACTTTTACGCGAGTTGTGTTCGTAATTCCATTCCTGTAATAACACCGTCATCCGATGCCTCTTATTTCCCACTCAACTCAACATACGCGTTGGTGTCACACGAAACTTAGAAATAAAACAAAACCACAGAATTTATAGGTCTTTTTATCCATTCTAAGTGTTCATGCATTAAGTGAAAAATAAAAGAAACAGATCATTTAATAATAGCCTGTCAAGAATTCAACGCCCTTCAAATTAACTACAATTTGGACGACAATTCAAAGAAAACGTCAAAACGAAAAAATACGTAACTTACTTGGCTTGAACTGTTAATAAAAGGACAGAAACGGAAATTCGACATCTTTATAATGTAGGAAAATACAAACTGCATCAATAATAGGAGTTTTCTTGAGATTAGAAACTTTATTAATTTTTATTTTCATTGTCTTCGGAATTTTCAGTAAGAACAGTGACTCTCAAAATTCCTATTGCAGTCTTTTCTCGATATATGTCCCAAATATCTAGCCGATAAAAGTCCTAGAACTATTCCCATTGCCGTGGTATATACCCCGTGAGGGGCGACGAAGATCGAGAGACCTCGGTCGTCGAGGAGTGTAAGATAATACGGGTCAGGTATATCGGTGTAAGAGCACTACTAATCCAATAACAAAATTTCTTTATTTTTCATTATTCTTTATGGGACTTTCGCCAACATATTCGTGGCATTTTTCTAATGAAAATGATATGAAATATGATATAATTCCGATGATATTTACTTGTGTAATAAACGATTAAAGTTTCAGACGTATGGGAAAGAAAGAGACGCGGAGAGTCGAAGCGTTCGAATATGTTGGTAAAAGTCCTATAAAAAATAATGATAAATAAAGAAGTTTTGTTATTGGATTAGTAGCGGTCTAACACCGATACACCCGACCCGTTTTATGTTTACACTCCTCAGCGACCAAGGCCACTCGAGCTTCGCTGTCCTTTTCTACGTTTGGCAGTGTATCAAAGAATATGTAGTATCTTCTAGCCGATATATGTCCCTCAAATATGAAAACATTGTATTAATGTGAACTCTTATTCATATCTGCAAAAGAGTGTAATGATACCATGCTATAAAAGAGTTGACTGTAAAAAAATTTTAATTTATTCTATGCAGTGATGATAAATTCATTGGCCAAATAGCATAAGGGACAGAGTCCTTTTTAATCGTTCATGTATAATGACTTGTAATTATAATAGTTATAAACGTCCGCTTGTTTAAGCAAATTTTTATTTTCTACTAATGTATCTAAATAACAAACTGCATTATCGACTGGTAACACACCTCGTATGTCGTGTATATCGTGTAAATTCAACATACAGTTATTGTTGAAGCTCTCAAAACTATGATTAGATTTAATATTGTGCATACATTTACATAGCTTTTCCTTTTCTGTTATGTTATACCTGCATTCGGTCATCCAACGCCGCCTATCGATTAGAAGCACTCGAATGAGCATCGACTAAACACTCAATCCTCTTCATTCACACCATCATCCGAAAGGAACCTTTATCCAAACATTTTCTTATTACGCTTGGCAATGTTATGAACATACGGTAATAGATGAAAATGTTAGCACACGCTTTAAAAAGGAAAAAACTTTATAAAAATTTGGCCAAACAACTTGCTATTTTTTTTTCTAATATTAAAAGCATTAGTTTATTGTAACAAAAATTATTTAAAAATTGCTGTTGGTCGAAATTGCGAAGAAAAAATTGACGGTCGTGAATTTTAACGTTTCAATCTGAGCCTATAATGACAAATTAAAACAGAGGACTTTTGTAAATCTAAGTATGTATACGCATATAAAATTTCATTGAAATTGGTTGGATATGTAACCGATAGATATCTAGTACACTAATCCCTTTAACATACCAATAAACTCAAGTCGATAGACCATTATTAAAAAATGTTATTCCTTTTTAAAGAGTGTGCGAATACTTTTATCCTCTACTCTATGTTACACATATCTATGTCCACTCATCTATGTGAGATGTGAGTGATGCCTTAGTTAACCGTTTATTCGTTATTGTATCTATGAAATAGTTTATGTCTTTTTAATAAAACTGTATGGAATGACAAAATGTTTACAATCACTATTAATTGATAGAAGAAAAGATATGCTTGAGATTACTTGTTAACCATTAAGATGTCTGACATAAGTACAGTGATTAATTTTATATAATTTACATACATACGAGGATTAAAATATTCACTACGGTACATTCTAATTCTATTAGGTTCTTGCATATAAAGTAGCTAATTTCACTAATTGCTATGTACATATTCAACAATTGTCAAAATGGATTATTACAAACTACACTCTGTTTATAACAAAGAATTATTTATTGTAATAATGAAATTTATTATAGACGATTATTTAGGAATTATCAAACACATAGTAAACCGTGTGTCCGTAGCTTTTAATTATTACTTTTGACATTTCTGAAGCATTTCTGATTTTAAGCGAAAAACAAAAGCAACGAAGAGAATAATTTCATTTAGATAGTAGAAAAGTAATTATTAATCTCAGTTCAGAGTTGGGCAGTATCTAAATAAAAAATTACTTAAATAGTTTTCAGATACAGATACTCTGTATCTTTTGTTTTTATTCGAAGTCGGATGAATCTGTATCTGTATCTGCATCTTTATTCGTCGAGCGTCTGGTTTGGAGAGGTTTATTCGACCTGCCTCTCGGATGATTTTCTGGTTATCCTCGAGATTTATTCGAGAGTCGGATACAACGCCACCATTTATTCGACGGATTTATTTGTAGATACTCGGTGACGCCGAGTATCCGTCCGATTTTAGTTGACGAATAAATAAAAATTCAGAATTTATTCGAACCCAGATGTCGTGGCGAGATTTATCCGTAACTTTTATTCGTTATTCGAAGCTCGATTTGGCCAGACGATTTATTTGACGATTTATTCGTGACGAGTATTTAGCATAGATGAAAATCACATGTATCTTTTATTCGAAATTTTATTCGAGGCTTGGATAACCGACCTTTTTATCCGACGTTGCCAAGTTGTAATACGTAAATACGTACCATGGTATAGTGACTACCATTAATAATCGAACACTTTTTATCGTTTAAACTTTAAATGATTGTTAACACAAATAAATTTTTATTATTTAAACAATCGTTTAAACAAATAGATTTGTATTATTGAAACAAATGTTTACACCAGTACATTTTTATTACTAAAACGGTTGTTTAAACAAATAAATTTTTGTTATTTAAACAATTGTTTAAACAAATAAATTTTTATTATTTAGACAATTGTTTAAACAAATAAATTTTTA
>CM052111.1:15120831-15136858 GCA_028454245.1 Halictus quadricinctus
TCAGCAAACTATTTGCAATCGATTAATAATGTTCCCATGGCAGAATTTTTAATTGTAACAAACATTTTATTGTTATTAATAAGTAATGGTGAAACGCTTACATTGTTGTCTCCAGGCAGCACACGACACGACGCTCCATATGGTCGTGATTCAGTATCAGAGGCAACATTGTAACCAGTAGTGTATTGGCGTTTACTAACTAAATCTAATACTATTTCATATTAATGTTATCATAATGATATCATTACCTACCGATTGAAAATGTTTTCCTGAACAAAATAAGCCCAAACACGGTACAAATCGAATAATAATATCATCGGGTTGTGCTGCCTTTTTTTTTGTTGTGCCTTCGGCCACGCGGCCGTGTTTGCATGCTGTCCTTTTCTATCTACATTCGCTGCAGTCGAAGCGGTCACAAATATATACATATGTGCAATCACAGCGACGATATACATATGTGTATGTGTGCAACGACAGACGTCGATTCCTGCCGAATGATTCCGAGAGCAGAAGAACGAAACATGTGTTACTTTCTTTTGGCTGAAGGTGTGCGTTGTTTTCAACAAATGCAATGTTTTCATAGAAGGGAACTTTTTAAAAATTTGAAAAACAATAAGGATATAGCCCCAAGTGTCCTCTTTACAGATCTGTTTTTAAAAAGATGAACATTTTAAAATTGACGAAATTAAAATTATCTAATGCGAATGCTGCATCGCGATATACAGCCTTGGACGGCCGGACATTGTGCTGGATCGAGAAATTTCGTGACATTTTACAATAAATGTTGAACCGTAAGAGATATCAGGATGAAATTTGCAGTAAAATTCATTAAAAAATTATGCCTATCCACTGATAATTGTCGTCATAAATATATATTTTCAGTAATAATTTTTTAATTCATTGTTTCAATTTTATTGTCTTAAAATAATATTGCAAATGATTAACTTGTTATTTATTTAGTACTGTTCCAGATAATTTAAATTATCGATGTCTTTGATTCTAAATTTCTGCATTTTTTACAGAGTCGGTAATTCAGAACCGTAGACAGAAAAATGCATTACATGCAATGCCTATGTACGTGTATCTATACATAATGTAAAGAGTTCTTTATAAAATTGTCTTAATAACTTAATATCCAGCAGAGTACCGATGGTGAAACCCAATGACAGTTCCTTTTATTATAAAGACTTTTACTCTTTGCAAAAAGTGACGTAAATCGTTTAAGTAATAAAAATGTACTGGTTTAAACTTTTGTTTCAATAATAAAAATTTATTTGTTTAAACAATCGTTTAAGTAATAAAAATGTATCGGTTTAAAGATATGTTTAAATAATAAAAATTAATTTATTAAACAGTCATTTAAATAAAATACATTTACCTATGTAAACATCTGTTTAAATAATACGAATCTATTTGCTTAAACAATCGTTTAAATAATAAACATGTATGTGTTTAAACGTTCATTTAAATAATAAAAATTCATTTGTTTAAACAATCGTTTAATTAATAAAAAGTGTTCGAATATTAATGGCAATCACTATACCATAGTACATACTTGCATATTACGATGTAAGTGTTACGACTTGGCAACGTCGCATTAAGAAGTCGGTTATCCGAGCTTCGAATACAATTACGAATAAAAGATACATGTGATTTTCATCTATTCCTCATGTTCGTCACGAATAAAAAATTGAATAAATCATCTTCCCTACATCGAGCTTCGAATAAATCTCAAAGTTACGCGAAACATCGTACGTCGAAAATCAAAGATACATTCTGAGTTGCGAGTATCTGACGAAATTCACCGTCGAATAAATGGTGGCGCTGCCTTGGACTCTCGAATAAAAGTCAAAGATACTTTGAAACTCATCAGCTGTATCTTTGAATAAATTCTCTCAAATAAATTCTTACCTCTACAGGCGTCGAATACGCATAGCCGTTATTTCGAGATTCGGATAACCCACGGATGACAAATGAAAATCGTGAAAAGTATCTGACGGATAAACTGTGGTGAATATGTATCCGAGAAAAATGAGTTCGAATAAAAGATAACTTTCGGTTATTTGTATTCGAAAATTTTAAATAATTTTTTGCCCAACTCTGTCTCAGTTTATGCTTGATTGGAAAATTATATTTGAGTAAAATAAAATTAGTACTGAAAACAATTTGCATCCGCGAATAAGGTTCAGCACAATAGGAACATCATTTACTCGCAATTTGTGTGAAACAAGAGATTTTCAAATATTGGATGACAGTACATTATAAATTGAGTTTCAAAATCATTATTTTCACCTTAGTGAATTTTTAATAACGCAATATTTCAGTGTATCAAGCAGCCATTTACTGTTTTATGTTGAATTTAATATTTATTTTTCAGAAAAAATAAAGCTCATGCTATTTCAATATAATTCGCCTTAATTTTCCAATACACTCCGCCATTTCGAAAATGAGAAAGGTGTAAGGTCCAAAAGGATTTTATTGAAAGTCCGGTGTGGTTATTCGCAACTCTTTCACGGAACATCATTCATTCTCGCTCGGAATATCTTAGAAAATCTCTGTGATACGATGCAAGTCGTGGTTTGGACGATTCATAGGTACTCATAGACTACTGGTATAACCTATCCTATAGGTTACAAAAGAAAAAAATTTGTTTGCCTTTTATAATTTATATTGAAATTATATTTACGAACTGTTAACGTTATGGAAAATTGTTTTATAGTATATTAGCAAAACTAGTACGGTAAACTTTAGAAAATAATTTTACATCTTTCAGAACTTTGCGAGTAATCTCTTTTTATATTTCTATAGTTCTACGAAGTGAAAACTTTTTGGGAAATTTGGTGTGTCTTTTATTTATTTCTGATAAAACCTAAAAAATATAATATAACTTTTTTTTATTATACATTTAGAGCATAACTGTCACAATAAAAATTTAATAGTTTACAAAATAGAATAAAATGTTTTTCTAAAAATATAAAAATGGGCAAATTTTGTTGTTTCAACATTATTTTAGTGGACAATTCTATATAGCTTATAAAGCAGTTAAATTTTCGTTCTAATCATTTTTCATATCTAACTATGATCTAAAAGGTAAATGTAACATTAGAAAAACATACTATACTGTAGAAAAATTTCTTTACATGCTGGT
This sequence comes from Halictus quadricinctus, assembly GCA_028454245.1. NCBI lineage: Eukaryota > Metazoa > Arthropoda > Insecta > Hymenoptera > Halictidae > Halictus > Halictus quadricinctus. The sequence continues at coordinate 15,123,980 of CM052111.1, forward strand.
TGTACATGTGTCCCAAAAATGTTGTACTTCCTTGAAAGGGGTGACTCCTGAGGTCATTTGAAGTAACTTTTTCCGTTGCGAAAATATTCTCCTCGGTATTGTTAAAGAGTTATTAACGAAAAGCACGGACCAATCAGAACGTGGTAATAGCGGACGGATTCCGGTTCGGCCAATGCTACTGCCACGCTCAGCGGGGCCTGTCGCCGAGTGGAAATCGGTCCGCTGTTGCTGTGCTTTGATTGGTCTGTGTTTTTCGTTCATAACTCTTTAACAAAGCCGCGGAGGACATTTCCGCAAAGGAAAAAGTTACTACTCCTGCTTTAAATATATTTTGTTCGTGAAAGATACTTTTCCATCTTACTGACATAAATAATAACTTCCTTTAATTGTACTGCTGCAATTTCTTTGTATTCACTGAATTCTTATAGATGAGATGCTGATGATTCTTATTCGTTTGCGTATATATTTTTTATTACAAAATCATTGAAAAAGTAGATTACAATTATTTGATTGACTTAATTTTATTTCACTCCTATTCTATTAACCACAGATGTTTAAGGTGCTACACAGGATAAACTTTTTATTGTCATTTCTTTGTTGTCCTTGAGTTTTTTCGCGCATTCTGTGGATTGCTTCCACCGCTTGTAAACACACGTCATAGACATGTTAATGTTAATATAATGTTTATGCACTAATCATAGATATAGTTAGTTTCCCATTGTTTAATATGATTATACAAGTAACAGTGCTCTTGTTTTGAAAGCCTAATAATGGTTACGGACCCAGGAACGTGTAAAATAAAACACAACCTATAAAGTCAACGTATTCAGTGCAAGATAGAAATAGAATTGCGAAGTGAATTAATAGTAGAGAAATGGATAGTAGAAGTGATTTACAGATAACAAAATTATCAGGTAGAAATTAAAGCACGTGGAGAATAGAAATGAAATGTTTATTAATGGCCAAAGGTTTATAGAACCTCGTGTCGAAGATCTAAACAGATCTAAACACAGATCTAATACAGATCTAAATGCGGATGCTACAGAATTAGAAAGAAAGACATTCGCGATAAACAACAATAAAGCTACTGTAGCCATTGGATTAAGCATAGAACCTGTACAGCATATCCACATTGAAAACAATACAACTGCACATAGTGGCGGATTTGAGGGGAGAGAGGATACAGGGGCTATAGCCCAGAGGTATTTGAAAAATACCAAAGGAACAAGCAACAACAATAAACACAAATAAATAAAAATGTTAACCAATTTAAAAATAAAAATCACATGTTTGAATGACGTCACAAGAAATTACTTGAAGCCTTACGGGAGGGGAATGTAGAATGCAAGTACCTAACTCCCCCCACATTTGAAAAATAGGGTGAACAAAATTAGAGTATTACTAATGATTTTGTGCTTTGTACTATTGATAAACCTATGGGGAGAAAGCGTAAAAGGAAACGAGCAAGGAGGGAGTTAGCTCTTTAAAGAGAGCTGAGGTGTAGAGGTAGAGTCCCTAGGCGACAAAAGTATAAATCCGCCACTGACTACACGAGACGCTTGGAAATCACTCGAACAAGTACACCAATCGAAATCTAGGGTAAGAATCCTTCAATTTAAAAGAGAATTCTATCATTTACAGATGAAAACTGATGTCGTCGTATAGATCACGAGCAAAGATTGTGGCGAATAACCTAGTGGAGGCAGGAGCAGAGATTAAGGGGGCCGGCAGGCATTTGGCCTTGACTGTCATGCTATGTTACGCTGTGCCTTTTTTTTCTAGACATTTTACGTCTTAAATAAGTAAGTAATCAATTAAAAATGCATACCATCGTGTTGGTATATGTCTTTGCTACGTCTGTCCAGAGCCTTTTTTCGATACGAACATTAAATCTCTCGAAATTAAGAGAATCTCTCTGCGGCAGCCATCTTGTGACATCATACTTGCTTCAGAATTCGAATTTTCTGCCGAATATTACAAATTACTCCACGGTGAGATAGAAATTCGCAATTTGGGCTCTGGACAGACGTAGATTGGACTTTTAGGAAACACAAGTGACCACTTTTAAACTGCTCATTGCAATATTGAAGCGTCAATTTGTCAAGAATTTGACCCTTGCAAGTTCATATACGTATATTGCAGACAGAGTGCTACAATGAGCGTCAAAAGAGACCAACTTTCTGATTTCTGCTTTCTGTGGACGCGTTGACGAAAAAACCGTTCAAATGAAGGGATAGATTCTCCACCCCCACAAAAGCATGGAGAAAGTTTCTTCCTCCAAAACAACGCATCTGGAAACGTTTAGTGTCGCTAAATCACGTTTACATGGAAGATGTGGATTCTAGACAGTGGAAGCACACATCATGTTTGCAAAAAGAAAGAATGCCTGCTCCCAGGAAATTAATACACAAGTGATAAATACAGTGGCTGATCACAATAAACCAGGTATAGCATTATACGCAAGAGCTGTTGGTAGCGTGATACTCAAGAGTTAGTGTTCAGAGAAGGAAGAATCAAAATACGAAATACCTTAACAGAGGAGGTAATGTGCGAGGCATACAGGCAGAACGACCTGTACATAGTGAGTGCTGAAGTACAAACGTCATTTGAAGATGCAGTAGAGTTAAATAATGTGAGCATTCAGGATCAAGCGATATGGCATCGAGGATTTTGTCATATCAGCAACGATGCAATAAAGTATTGTCAAACAGAGATCAAGTCATAGGATTAAGCAACACCAAGTTGGACAAGTACACGCGCGATGCTTGTTGTACAGCCAAAACAACAAGCCCTTGTAATAATTTAAACATAAGACAAACCAAAAACATAGGCGAATTAATACATTCAGACGTTTGTGGCCCGCTACAAGTTCCATCCATTGGTGGAAGTAAGTATTTTATAACATTCACGGATGACTTTTGAAAGATAGTTTTAGTGAGATGTTCAAAGCCAAAATACGAAGTGAAAGACCTTATTAAACATATTATCTTGAAAATAGAACGTCAAACTGAGAAAAGGGTAAAACGATTCCGCACTGACAACGCATATTGCAAAGAAGCATATTATATATGCATATTATTATTGATTGCATATTGCAGAATATTGCAAAGAAGTAACTGCATATTTTAACCGTTTAGGTAGAGAGAGGAAGAAGAAGTGCCAAAGCGCCAGAAATGTTAGAAGTTGGATGACAAAGCGATTGAGTGTATATTCATGAGATACGCTTCTGAAACACAGTTATAGGCTGTGGTGTTTTACAGACTTAATTGACGACACGACGTACAGAATACGTAAAGACCAAACAAAGGCATTAGAAAGAACAACCACAACCATAATCAAACAGGCCAAACTTCCTGACCATATTCAGAAAACGATCATTCCCAAAGAAGCCAAGGCACCTAGACTCTACGGTCTCCCAAAAGTACACAAACCCGATATTCCACTCAGGCCCATAGTCAGTACTATTGGTTCCCCTACCTACAACTTGGCAAAATACCTCACAACCATTCTCAAACCCCTTACAGGCAACACCCCCAGTTACATCCAAAATTCCTCCCATTTCATACGCAAAATTCAGACTATCCAAACACAACCAGAAGACTTACTGGTCAGCTTCGATGTCAAATCCCTCTTCACGAATGTCCCAATCACTGACAGTATCGAAATCATTAAAAACAAAGTACCTGAAAACCTAATACCATTAGTCCAACACTGTCTCACCTCTACCTACATCTTATTCCAAGATACCTACTACAAACAGGTATCTGGAGCAACAATGGGATCACCCATCTCCCCCATCATCGCTGACATGTACATGGACATCTAGAGAATCGAATTCTCAACGATGCACCCCTGAAACCAACACAATGGTTCAGATATGTGGATGATACATTCGTGGTATGGAGCCATGGAAGAGACACACTCGATAACTTCCTACAATACATAAATTCACTACATTCAAACATACAGTTCACCATGGAAATAGAAAACACGGACAGATCTCTACCCTTCTTAGACGTACTGATCACTAGAAAACCCGATGGATCCCTTGGACATCAAGTATACAGAAAACCCACACATACCAACAGATATCTTCATGCATCCTCCCACCATCATCCAGCCCAGAAGAATTCAGTTATTAGTTCCCTCATGAACAGAGCCATCATTATCAGCGAGAAACAATACCTACCACAAGAACTTGAGCATCTCAGGACCGCACTAGGCCAAAATGGTTTCTCCAAACACAAAATCAACCGCACCATAGACCGACTCATGAAACCAAAGGATAACCAGACCACACGCAACAATGAAAATTACAAAACCACCTTCCTACCGTACATACAGGGCACAACAGACCGAATCAGCAGAATCCTCAAAAAAGACAATATCAAGACTATCTTCACCACACATACAAAAATAGGACAGATACTCACCTTCCCCAAGGATCCGCAGCCACGGTTATCCACGCCAGGGGTATACAAAATACCTTGCTCATGCGGCAAAGTTTACACCGGCGAAATTGGGAGGAGTGTGAGCACTCGGTCAAGGAACACGAGCGGTGCGCCAGGCTGGGCTACATTCAATCAGCCGTAGCCGAACACCAGTTAACCACAGGACATACCATCCTTTTTAATGAAACCACAGTTCTAGCCAGAACAAAAGGATATTTTCCCAGGAAACACCGAGAAACATTGGAAATTAAGAAACACCCCAATAACATCAACAGATATACGGGTTACAACCTTAGTTCAATATGGCACACACTCTTCCCAGTTTTTTAATTGTTCGGCCGCCCAATTAAAAGTCTACTCTGATTGGTGCTTACTGAATCGGAACAATCAGCAAACCCCACTATATAAGTGGAGCACAAATCCGACACACATTAGTGTCAGTGTGTCTTCCGACCCCCGACGAGGAAATTTCTTCCTTTAGGACACGGCTTACACCCGAAAGCCTCAATAGACAAAACTGAAGAGGAAAAAGGTTTACCTTCGGAAACTGAAAGCAGCGATTGGAAAGACAGCTAGATTGAAGTGAACATGGTAGAAATCGTTGAACCTAGAAGTCTAAACGAAGCGCTGGATTCTCCACAGGCCAATGAGTGGAAAGAAGCAATAGGGGATGAGAAGAAGAACAATCTCTGATAGAAGAAAAATCAGGGAAGTAAAAAAACAGACCAAGGGAAGGAAATGCATAGAATGCAGGTGGGTGTTAAATATTAAGACTAACACAGAAGGAGAAGTTACTCAGTACAGGGCGAGATTAGTCACGAAAGGTTTTTCGCAAGAGAAGGGAGTAAATTATTCCGAAACATTTATGCCCGTAGCTAAATTCTTATTAAGCAGATTGCTTCTAGCCTTGACAATTGTTTTTAAGTGGCATACAAAACACATAGACATAAAGTGGGCGTATTTATTTGGAGAACTGGAGGAGGAAATCTTCACGAAGCCACCTCCATTACATAAAGCCAAAGAAGGAATGTTAATTAAGCTGCTACGTCCTAATTATAGACTAAAACAGTCGCGACGAATCTGGAACAAAGCACTGATTGAACTTTTAGTGGGACAAGGATTCAAAAGACTGTAGTCGTAAAGCTGCGTAGATAAAAGAGAAGATTGAACGATAATAATTGTATACGTCGATGACATTTTTATTTTTGCCCCAAATTCAAAATTAATTGTAGACACGGTAAAACGGATCGCAGAAAAGTACGAGGCAAAAGACTTGAGAGAAATCAGTCAGGCATTGGATGTTAAAGTTGAACGCAGTCGCGTGGGAGAATCGTTGGCGAATGGGGTTCAAGAAACCACATGGTTAAACCCGTTCTTGTCAGAGTTAAATTTAATAGATTATTTTTCGGGTCCCTTGCAGTTCAATTACCACACTAGGGCAGATATAGATTTTGCTAATAATAAAATGGAGAAGAGCAAAACTAAGCTCATTGACATTGCGTACTATGTCGTAAAAGAAAAGCTAGGGGAGAGAATCCATTTAAGCTACGTCCCTTCAAACGAGAATCTAGCGGATGGTATGTCTAAAGCTTTGAAGAAGATTGCTCACGATCGCTATCTAAGAAATTTAGACATAGGCCTTACAAAGTGGGGGAACCGAAGGATTGTTCAGCCCATCCACAAAAGCGGCACCAATAGATCAACGGAACATATTCAGTTGATACAAACCGATTTTGATGAAACTTATGTGAGATATAGTTCTTCGAGAAATATTTGACACGTGTTTTTTTTTATCTGCAATCATCCACTTTGAAGGGGTGAAAACGGCCCTCAAAGTTGGGGGTCAAAATCACATTTTTTGAGATACCTCGGAAACCAGAGGTCGAAAAAATTAAATTTCTAATGGGAAATGTAGCCACGCAAGAAAATTTTGACAAAAATTTTTTGTGTAAACAATATATTAAAAATTTGTTATTTTTGCAGTTTCTCATATTTATTGTTAGTTCATTTGAATTTAAACTCAGGTGTGTGATCTTTCATCCAAAATAGGGGATACGTATTTTAGGATGTTTTTTCTTTTTGCCATTTAACAATAATTATGCATAATAAAAGATAGTCTTGCACCTGGCGTGTGGAGGAAGGAATTCTGGCTTGTTTTTTAGAAGTATAAGCATTTGGTATAAACGTGTATAGTATTTTGAACAATACCACTGGGTTATATGTCGTTTATTGTTTCATTAGTAGCTAAAGAAGGTGGCGCAAGTAGCAGCGTGACGCGATGCTAATCATCGCGGCCATTTCAGAATAAATCTGGAACCTTTTTAAACTGTGGATCCGTAAGATAATTGAAACTGGAGTTCTCCACGTTGTATATGGTAATTCTGAAAATAGCTGATTTTATTTTGGGTTCTTCTTGTTCCAAATCTTCTTCGTCTTTGGGAACATTAAAAGAAGTCCGTTAGGTCGCCGAATATTAATTCTTGTTGCGTTTCCAAATCCATGTACCTTGCTTTTCTATACCTATCAATCAGGTCTATAATATTGTGTATCAGTTCAATTTCCTTCCTATTCGTGGGTGTTTCCTTGTTATTGTTGCTGTGACTATATGTTTCCATCAAAATGTTTATAAAATTTATCGTAACGGTGCTTTTATTTTAAAACTCTAATAATTTTTAAGTTTTTTTATGTGTGTCTGCAATAAACATTTAGAGGGTGCCTTTTGTAGATCTAAATAAGTTATGTACGTACACAAAGTTTCATCGAAATCGATCAGATTGCTATGAAATATGATTTATTGAAAATACCAAAACTTGCAAGAAATTGCGATTTAAATCAATCGTAAATCCTAAAATCAAAGATTTTTACATCCTACAATGCCTATAACTTTTTTACGCGTCAACCAATTTAGTTTTAAATTTTCGTTATAGGCAGAGATAAAAAATTTAAAAATCCTAGCTTTTAGTTTTCTCTTCGCAATTGGTGACCAATAGCAATTTTTAAAAAGATTATTTACATATTAGCTAGTAAACACATTTTACACGTTAGCCAGTTGACATATTGGCTAGTTTAGTCCACATTTTAAAAAGTTATTCGTTTTTAAATGGTGTACAGTGTACGAATACTTTTTTCGCTGACTGTATACGGGACATGAAAGAATGAATATATCGATAGAGATTTAATAACGTTTGTTAAATTGTTTTTACCTTTACAAAGCTTCAAACAGAAAGAATTAAATTCTTTTTCAATCTCAATTTCCTACATTGGGATTAAAAGAGTAAATATTTGTATGGATATATGCAACTCAGTAATTAGTCTAAAAGTTTTTTATTTGCAATGCACATAACAAAATTCTTGGTCAATTTGATTCGATTTTCCTGACTGCTACCGAGTACTAGACTACGGATCTTTCTGCAAAATAAAAATTGTTTGCACCGATTACTTACAAGACATAAGTACCAAATAGGAATTTATTTCTCTATTTAATAGTTTTGTTAAGTTGCAAGCGATGTATCGTTTCTATTAAATTCTTTTAATCTTTCTAATGTTTGAAATTACGGCCACCCGTTGTTGTCGTAAACGCATAAAATCCGAGTACAAATCCGTATTTTACGAGGATACTATAACAAAAGCATGGGCAAGTTCAGGGCAGTCAGCAGGCAAGTACTCAAGTTACGTATTGTACAATCTACGTACTCGTTTTAAAAACAAAACGCCCATGGGAACCACCTTCCACCTTAGTAGCAATATATCTTCCGAATACCTCTGGAAAAATAGAGAAAACGAATGTGGAAAGGAGAAAGGGTAATATATCAGGGGCTAAGACCAAAAACAATTTCACCTGTGAAACGAGTGCAGACGAAAACGAGCGTTCCGGAAATATATGTATATCGTCGAGTGAACAATTTTAAATCTTTCCTTCAACCGGCGAAACCCATTAAGTAAACCAAGGTAATAAGTTTGTCTTTTTACGTTGCAATTATTCTTCCCTCTTAAATTGAAATTCTCGCCCTACCGCGAGGATTAGGTTCAGTTAGAGTAACTATTTCGACAGCGGAGAAAGCAAGTAAACACACTTGATGATATCAGTCGAATTATTTGCGTTTTGAAGAGAGATTGGTGGAAATGCTGCGCGTATCCAGTTCGGTAGCTTGTAAGTACAGACTCGAGAGCAGGCTACTACTTCGGTTAGTAAATGGTTAGGGAACTCTGCGAAATTAAGTGAAAGCTGCGAATCTCCGGTGCGACGCGAATAGAATAAACTGTTCCGCAGACGGAAAGCAAATCACACGCTTGGGAAATCTCACATAATATAATTTTGCATTCTTCGTGGTGGATAACGTTAAAGGCGATATCAGGCCGGCCTAATTGACTGTACGATGTTTTTCTGTGTCGCTTCATGCATGCAACTACAAATGTAATTCGTACGTCTCTCTTGAAATCCCAGTGAAACGATATTTTCATTTTAGTCAGTCAAACAAATTTTGAATGTAAAATTTCCAAATCGATGGATTGGTCGCACTGGAGTTGTAAGGTGGCCACCGCGTTCACCAGACGTCACACCAATGGACTGCTTTTGTGGGGAAAATTCAAACAAACAGTTTATAATAAATAACCAACTACACCAGAGGACATGAAGAACCGAATTGTAGTTAGAGCTTGTGCTGATATTAATTCCGAAACAATTGAAAGATCTGTACAATCGGTCATTTTTAACACCTCTGATGGTAACTTAAGAGAAAGTGAGTGTTGTTTTAATAGTTAACACACACACACACACACACACACACACACACATCTGCAGATCGATATTTTTAATCTGATGAAAAATATTTTCTTCGCATTCACAGGTTCAGGAGTCGTGGCCGAAGATATTCGACATCAGTTGTAGGTAAAACTTTAATTTTCGAAGATCAAGATCATTTCAAGGTCATGTTGTTATACATATCTGAATGTATTTTTCGATCAGTTACACGATGCAATAAAAAAAAAAATGTAGTTATGTATCAAAAACCATCGATGACCTTGATATCTCCGATAAAATGACCTTGTGAAAAAATATTCTTACCAGATATTTGGTCCATTGACACCATGCACATTGCGTAACAAATATTTTTTGCATCACAATAACCTGAAGAGATATTTAGGTGGCCTTACTTAAACGGACCACCCTGTATATTTCAATGTTATCAAGTTTCGAGACATAATCCCAAAAAAAAAAAAAATGATCGGAATCATATGGAATGATTCCCTTCTTAATGTGGATATTTCCTTAAAAAATAACAACTTTTCTCGTTTTTACAATATATGTATAATTTACGTATAGTACAAGGATGTGTAATGCTGTTTCATCAAGAGGCGGGAACGATTTCTATCTCCATGATTTTGTAGAGGAGAGATACCGATAGTTTACCTAAGGAGCTGTGGAGCCTCTAAAAACTTCTTTTTGTGCCACACACAGCAGGGACTGTCAACGCAATCTCGAAAGACCATCTGGTGACGATCAGCCGTTTCCCGGTCTGGGAAAGAAGAACTATCGTCACGAATACGGACGATGTAGCTAGTCAATTACTTTCTTTGCTACTTTCTGAGAACGTCGAAACATTATGACTTTGGGTGTAAAATGATTCCTTGATGTTACAAAACAGAAACGATACCTAATGACGCAGTATTAAAACGGACCCGTAAAGAAGAGGGTTCAGGAGTTATGCAAACGAGACGTAAGTACAAAAAACGAATGCAGGTAGCACAAACAGCTCTGTCAAGCAAGAGTTGTTTCGTTTCAGGTAAGCCGAGAAAAGACTATCTTTTCTTCTGGGCCGGCAGATAGAGGTAAACAGACCAGGAGTTGACTCGGTAGCGGGGGGGGGGGGACCAGCAACGTAGGAAATAAGGGAAGAAAAGAAAGGAAGGCGACTGTCTAAGAGACTTGTCTTCGAGAATGTTTTCAATTTCCTTGGTTCTTATATCATCCGCCGGTCCCTCTACTTCTAAATAGGACAGTTTCGTCTCGAACGGTACCGTTCTCTTCTGTCTCTCTCAATTTATCGTTTCCCGATGAAGTATTTCTTTCCGACCAAATATTTCCGTGGTTGACTCGTCGTTTCATTTTTTTATACAATCGATAGCTCCACAAATTCGTAGAAAAAAGGATACACCATTAAAACTTACTTACTCCGAGCAACAGTGTCTGAAGGATTTAATTTTACTCCACTGTGTCAACAACACAACCCGCGACGGTCGACGATGCAGCCCTTCGTTATACGTCGGCCGTTTAATTATACAAAATAAACAATAATGGTTAGAAACTTTTTTTCCGTATTGTTAACTTCCCTTCAGCAACGTCGAGAACAGATTTTAATTCCAGTGAATGAACTGCTGTACGAATTTACCTTAACTTCAAATTTATAATTGGACGGTTCGGAATTGTTAAAAAATTGCTACCTCATGATTTAATTAGCTTCCACGTGTATTAATTAATCTTGACCAATTCCTGCAAACCAAAGAATTTTCCAAATGCAATTAATTTCATGGCAAAACATCCGGGAATTAAATTTAAATAATAACACTAATTGTAAATAATTATGGAAAGGTTAACTTTCCATAACCCACTTTACTATTCCCAATAGTTAAATATGGTTGTTTTGTAGGTTAAGTAAACCACGTGGCTTCTTCCCTTCGCATACAGTGGCTAGCGAAGATTTACCGCACGCGCGTAATCACGGATTACTGTTTAAATAATTACTCACCTTGGATGAATAATAACTGTTTATTGTAAATACCATTAACTTGAGGAACAATGGCTTGGCCGCATGCTTATTACGTATGTTAGGCTTCGACGAAAACCGGAATGAAGAAAAAACGCGGTCCGCTGACATATACGGCAGGCATATATGGCGCCGCAGCGGAAATAAAACGAAACGATCGCGTCAGGCGACAAGGCGCAGCCGCAACGCACCTTCATGACGCGACTAGTGATGGGCACTATCGACTAAGTCAATAGTAGCTGTTACTATTTTTAGTCCACTGTTTTACTGAACCACAGATTTCCTCTCTGACTGAATTATCGACTGATTTATGTAGTGTAAGGGCAGGTGGAGCTATGGATAGTGGTATCCTAAAAATGTTGCATTTCCTTGAAAGGGGTGATACATAACATTTTCCTTTGCGAAATTGTTCTCCGCGGCTTTGTTAAGGACTTATTAACGAACAGTACAGATCAATCAGAGCGCTACTACAGCAACTCGCGCTGAGCTTGGCGTTGGCATTGGCCTGGCTGGAATCCGTAAGTTTGGTCCGTGTTTTTCGTAGATACAGTGAATTCCTAATATAAGTCACTGCGAGCATAGCGTTTAGAGGTCCCTGGAACTACCCGTACCACTACGGGGTATACCCCGCGTGGGGCCGTTGCCGCTGCCGCACTTATACTCCTCAGCCGCTGCAGCACCGCTGAGGAGTATAACATAACACGGTCGGGTATATAGGTGTGAGACCAGAAGACCACTACTAATCCAATAATAAAACTTCTTTATTTTTCATTATTTTTTTATGGAACTTTCACCAACATATAGTGGCATTTTTCTAATGAAAATGATACCGTATAATTCCGATGATATTTACTTGTGTAATGAACGATTAAAGTTTCGGACGCAAAGAAGAACAGCGTATGGGAAAGAAAGAGACACGGTGAGCCGAAGCTCAGGACTTTAAATAAAAAATTTAACTGTTTTATTATTAATTATTATTTTATGTGACTTTTACCAATATATTTGTGGAGTTTTTCTAATTAAAATGTGGCCAAATACGATATCATTCGGATCATATTTACACTAATTTCCTGTTAATATAATTGTAACGGAAAGTAACTGTTGTAGCGGCTAGCTGGGCGCCGGAAGAGAAATCTTCAGCGCACCAGCACCAAGAAAGATTTATGGTTTGCATAAGACGCTATTTGTGAGAAAACGTCTTTAACGTTTTTGGCCACTTAGCGGACAGATGTGTCCTTGTAGTTCCTAGCGACGAACTCAATAGCGCAAGTGGACGCCATAAATTTTGGGTAGTCGACGGGTCTCCAGCTTAGAGTGTCCCAGCGACGCGTGCCTGGTTTCTATCACCCGGGAAAGCTGGGCCCGTTGACGTAAGCCAGCAGTCACGTATCGCTCTTAGCACTGGGCCCGGAAGACACCCCGCTGTATCACCGAAATTAGATTTTTAACGAAACGACGCGCTCACCCTTCTCACGCACGAGGGGCGTGGAACTTGGGCGTGTTATGCAAAATGCACGGATTGGTGGAAGTTCCTCGCAAGGACTTCCACCAATCAGTCGACGAGCGTTTCTGAATCTCCGCCGAGTCATAGCTACAGTTTAGTCAGAATCGAGTCTTTGTTCAATCGCAGCCGAGTCAGAATTCAGTCGTAGATTTGCAGTCGC
>CM052111.1:15142154-15217903 GCA_028454245.1 Halictus quadricinctus
AAACCACAGTAGGAACCTGCTGCGTATATTAGAGTGGTCATACGTACATACTATGTCTATAAGGTTTTTTAGATTAATTTTTCAGATTAAAAAAATACACTCAACTTCATCAGAAAAAGCTTTTGCTGCCCTTATCCAAAACTTGGTGTACGATAGCAATTCTTAAATTTCAGATCAAAGAATGAATAGAAGAAGCCGCATCATTTTTGGGATACCCCAATACTTTAAGTAAGATTAAGGTATTTCACTTCATGGTAATTATTATAGAATATTTAATTTTGTGCTTCAGACCGGCAAATGGACAAATTTTATTCTATGATTTAGATTCTTAAAATACAAATATTTTATCTCGTGGTTCAGACTGATTGAAATAAAAATATTTTAATTTTGAAATTAAATATATCTTATTTGAAATACTATTTTTTTAAAGCCCAATAAAATCTAAGATATTTATACTTATAATTATTTATTAATTTATACTATACTGCGTGCTTACTTGCAACGTTATAAGCGTGCTAATGACCCTTCGGAAATTTTCGGATTGCTACTAGGTAAAGTAGAAAACGCGATTACGAAGCATGCTACGTTTATATTCTAACACTAAACTGAGAGAAGAGGTTACACCTACAGAAAAATTGACAGCCTGTTTGTGGTATGTAAATATATTTTTATTCGCAGTATAAAAAAATCATTAAATTGTGCATTCCAGCGGCTAAAATATAATAAATTTAACAATAAATTACTCGTTAAATATAAGAATATGTATACTATTTCTAGAATTAATATTGTCATTAATTGACGAATATACGAAATTGACGAACGAATTCTATTTTTTTTTCGATCTTCCTTTTAGTTGTTTTTTATGGCTACGACTCGTTACAATCGTCTCTGGTATACCGTTTGAACGGTACATCTAGCAACCGGCAAAACATTCTCGCCAAGAATGTCCCTTCTGTCGAGGTGATACGGGGGCGTTCCGATGCTGTGCTGTTGCCGGTAGGTGTGCGCGTTCCCATTGAAACTACATAGAAGGTAGTCAAAACGTCGCGGCCGTGTTGTCTAGTGTGCGACGATTTTTAATACAGTTTCAGCGAAGCTGTGATGTGCAAGACGGTTATTATAAGTACAACATAAGAATGTAAGAAAGACGCGTATGAAAGCGCGGTGTAGTAAAACGAACAATGCGACACACCAACTTACAATGCCGTTGCGCTGTAGACAAAATGGAAGCAAATCGCATGTTCTGGCAGAGAATGAAAATCTCCCTCTTTTCCCTACAGAAAAATACATCGCCGTGACAGTCTCGTTGAAAATTTGAAACTGTGGATATGAAAATAAATGTGTTCTCGGGTTAAACAAAAGGCATTGAAAAATAAACCGCTGCTGAAAATTGTAATTTTTTATGTGAGAACGTAGACATAGACTTTCGCTTGTCCAGTTTGAATTATGCAAACAATAGTTATGCGCTTTTTTATTTCACAAAATCATTTTTAACTGTGAGGCCATAAAAACAAATATTAATATGTGAAAAATAACTGTGACCTTGGGGGACAAACTAACAATAAGAGGGAGATGTTTTTATCATTGCCGCCTCATCAAGATTAGCCCTAACAATTTCTAAATTATGCACATCCGTTAAACGTTTTACAATGCATTTTTTAAGTGCATCGTTGCATTTACCAGAATCACGGAGTCGTGAAAAAGTATATCTTTCTAGTACATCATTCAATATTTGTCTTTACGACTTTCTTCTAGTTTGAACTCAGTCTGAGATAAAACATGTCATAGTTGTATCACTGATCTTGTATATTTGTATTATTTATCACAAATACACATATCTAGTACTTTGCATGCCCCGTCACGTTGTACGTGTCCATGCTTGCGGCATGTCTACAGCGTCCAATATATTTTTCTTATGGATTATTAACTGTGTCCGAGATATGATCGTACTATGAAAGAGGTGAGCTACTGTTTGAAGTAGAGTCGAATCACGTCAAGATTGATTCAAGCATAACAGTCTGAGCAGATTGGAACATTCCCTAAATAACAATTCAACCAGAAAAAAAGTATAGTTTTCCGTTGATAAATAGATTGTGAAGTTTTATGAAAAATACAATTTTCTCGATGTAATTTCTAAAGATTGGAATAAAGCAGAAGCTGGTATACAGTCAGTCTCATAATTGATGGCACACACTTTCAATCAAGAATAACTTTTTTATTAATGGACCATACGACTTCAGTTTTTCTGTCGAGCTAGATGGATTACTTTACTAGATATGCAATAAAACTTTCGGAAAATTTGCATTTAGTAGTATTACCATTATTTGAAATCAAGTCTAATTCGTGGACATATGTATGTACACTGAATGTAAATAAAGAAATATTATTATATACACGTACATTATTATTATTATATATATTATTATTATTATATATATATATATTTGTATTTACATTTACTTATTTATTTTTTAAATTTATTGATTTATTTTTTTTAGGTTTATTTAATTTACAAAATCTATAATAGCAGTAATGAAAAGTGTATAATTGAAAATGTATCCACTATTTCTTGTACTCGGTATTCATGTTCTTTTGCGTCGTCCCTAACAAATAATATTCAATTCGAGGCGATGATAATGTATCCATTAATAAGGTATTAAATGAAAAAAAACTACACTTATATGTGTGTTGTATTGAAGCTGCGTTTTAATTTTTTGTTCTCAGCCATTCGTATTTTTAATCGGTTTGTAACGTCCACTACTATGTATTGATCCTCTTTTAGAAGAACGATTGGATACTTGGCTGTGAATGGAAACTTTGACCTTTTTCTCATTTTCCGCTACATATTAAGAACTGCAGAAATCCTGGTTAAGTTCTCACGACCGACATTTCCACACAGGACATTTAAAATCTCGTAACAACCGATCGGAAATATAGTGAACCAAACTTGTACAAGAATTCAAATATTAATGGCGGATATGCACCCACTAGCATTTGGTACATTTAGGCCACGTTTCCTCATGTACGTCTTTGCAAGCTATATTTAGTGAAGGAGACGAGTAGAAGGTTCATACACGCCCCAAATGTTTCCACGTGATACAAATGTCAAACATCTGCTGATTCAGAGTGCCGCGCAAATTCATATCTCGTGTGAATACCGAATTTATGTAAATGGTTATCCCTCTTTCGTTTTTCCAAGGTGCGCTAATCAGTACTTCATTCAATAAAAAGGCTGCGAGATGAAAGCGTGTAGTAGCGTATCTGTTTTCAGTCAGCACAGCTTCCTGTATTTCTTTAATTTTTAAAAATATATATTAGATATGCAATTAAATTGTAATGTATCCATACGAAGTATGAAATTTTTTTTTAAATGGAATTAGAGTGGTTCTCGAAAGTATTAAAATACTATTCTTTTCGAAAAATTAGAACAATTAGTTTCTTGTATGAAGGGAAAAAAAATTTTGAAAAAAATTTCAATTAGTTGGAATTCCGGGGAAGAAAATGGTAAAGGCTCTTTTTATAACTTTTTTTATGTCGGCCAGCATTGAAAAACAGCAAATGCGTTTTGTACATACGTGTCAGTTGTATGTGTACATCTGAAAATTTCATCAAATTCGGTTAACATTGCTATGAGCTACAAACGGTTGCAAATGATGAGAATCGCAGTTTTTCACGATTTTCGACCTTTAACTGTAAGCGTAATCAATCTAATGATTTTTATATCACTCAATGCCTGTCGCTTTTTCGATAATATTTTCAGAATCTATAGAACTGACACATGTGTACAAAACCCATTTTTTATTTGTCAATGCAGACTCATATAAAAAAGTCGTAAAAAACAACCTGTGGCATTTAAAAAATTGTTTGTCACATCATTCAATAAACGAATTTTTCTAACGTAAAAAAAAACAAGTCGTTCGGTTCACTTTTGGACATTGTAGTTTTTTAAACAAGTGTTCGAATACTTTCGCACAATATATGTTTTCGTTTAGCCAGGTATGTAGCTCATTTCGAGAAAAATTCATGGGCACATCATATGTTAGCTTTCTTCGGAGGTAATTTGAAATATAGTAGTTTCATTCATTGTAGTTTGAAATATATGTTCGTTAAATGTCCTGTGTAGATGGAAGCATGTAACAAATATTGAGAATCGACTGTACTGCATGATTATGTAATTGTATGATTATACTTATGAACATCATTTCTATCTGTATGTAAAAGAAAGTAAATAAATTTCCCTAAATCTATATTTAATCTATATTTAATTTAGTTTAATTTAGTCAAGCTAAGTTTTGTAAAGCTAAGTACAATAATTATTGACAAATTCAGATTTTTCTAGTTATTCTTGCTACTAAACTTCAAAATTGACTTTTTTACTTTTGTATATTCATATAAATAGTGTATTGTATAAAATATATTTTCTTCAATTAAAGTAAATTGCTATGAACTTGAAGATGAGCTGCCTTCTTAAGCAACATGGATTTAAAAAACGCTATTTAAATTATTACAAACAAATTTAAATTTATAAAAAGATATTTAATATATGTGATTAAGGTCTTGTTCAATGAACACGTGATATTTGTTATAAGGATTTATTTCAGAACGGACAACTGTCAGGGTGACGTCTGTACTGGTACAGACGTAGCTAACGACTGACTAGGTTTTCATCGCCCTGTCTACTTATATAATCCTCTCTGTCCTTTGTGGACGGGAAAAAACTCTTCCAAATAATGCTGGTGTCCTCCTGCCCTCTTGTCGAAGGTCCTTCGGCACTCCACGATTTATGGTACCCGTGTGCAGCTATTGAGACTATGACTAACTCGAACTAATATCATGGTAGGGTCTGAAACTAAACAGTTCTTTCAAAAGAAAGCTTCGTCTAGTCACGTATACCATAAATCGTGTTCAGCAGTTTTCTAACTTTCTCTAGTCCCTACAATACATGTGTGAAAGTTATCGTGGTACCAAGTTTTTCTGGTTTTGAATATGGTTTCAATTTGAGAACTATACAAAAATTGCCCCTTTTTGAACGTACAAAGGTTTTCTCCGTCGAAAAATTGTTACATCGATGAAAATAACAAAAATGTGATTAGGCAATATTGAAGAAATAAGACTAGTGGAATTAGTAAACACTTCTGTTACGTTAGTAATCTTTAATGTTTGTACAATAATACCATGTCCAATTAAATTACATGAGAATGCATTCTTGTCTGACCATAGCAATAGATTACTACTTATAGCGCCAATACACATATGTAGATACAGCCACTCAAAGTAGTAATGTTCGGGCAATTTTAAAATAACGGTAACTTTTTTATGATTTAGCCATACGACTTGGACTTTTTGAGAGATTAGAAAAATTACTTTACCACATGATGCGAAAAAGAAAGTTTTTAAAAATTACAAAGTGGTCAGATTGCGGGGAAAATACTGAAATTTGTTTTTTTACACAGTTTTTATGTAAGCCTATATTGAAGATTTAAAAACTACGTTTTGTAGATCTGTATCAATTATATACAGGGTGTACGGGTATTTGTGGTACAACCGTGGACGAGGTGATTCTACACGAGAAAAGAAGTCAAAAATATAGAATAAAATGTTTCTATTCGAAGCTTCCTTTTCGAGAAAATCGAGTTTGAAAATGCAGCAAATACGCATGTTATTCGATAGGAATTGTCTGACGCGTCTGATCATGACCAATCAATTCTACTTCCAGTACATAACTAAAGCACGCAATCCCGACGGGTCTTTAAACTCAATTTTGTCGACAACAAAGCCTCAAACAAAAAAAATTTATTCCGTATTTTCGACTTATTTTCTTATGTAGAATCACCCACTCCACGATTGCACCATCAATTCAATGCGATGAGCTAGAAACGATTGAAAATGTTGAAAATCGCAGTCTTTCATGATTTTCGGACCCTAATTGTAATAAATGTAAAGATTTTTACATGATTCGATGCTTGTCGTTTTTTTCCGCATCAACCAATTACAATGAACCTTTCAGAATATATAATAATTGACACAAATCTACCAAACTCAAGTGCTTAAATTTTCAATACTAGCTCAGATAACAGAGCTGTAAAAAGCAACATCTAAAACTTATCTCCGCGATTCTACTCAACTGCAATTTATTCCAAAATTTGTAATTTAGGTGGCACACTTAGCTGAACCGCCCTGTATACGCAATATTACATAAAGAAAAAGTAAAGGCGAAAAATGAACCGCGAAGCTGTTTTAAGAAATGCAATGAACATTTCTGTTACTAGAGAAATGCAGTTTTTCTTCAAAGTCACGGACCTTTTATGTAGCATTGCACTGGTTTAACAGTAGAACTACCGAGTAATAATTACAACTGATGCATATATTGCTTTGTAATAATGACAAGACTACATCGATTCAAACCTCGTACTATTTTTATTCTAACATGTGCTTCAATAAAGAAGTTCATTCAAAAATTTCTGATGAAATCATTTTTATAATTTTAGTAATTGTGAAAGAATAAATTAAGAACCATTCATTTTGACTGAACCTCTTCTGGTCGAACTTTTTGGTTCGGGAGTTCTAGTGTTAATAATTCCATTTCGAAGGTGAAGCTGTAGAGAAAATCGTTTCAACTGATTGTAATACGACCGTACATGTTCGACAGCGTGATATGTCCAAGCTGTCGTACGAGAGATTTTACGGCTGTGTCATACTGCGGTCAACGCGATCGCTTTGTACGGGCTCCACGACAGTCGCACGCGCGTTACGATTATCGTTCAAACAGTCGTGTCCAATAAAGCTTCATAACTGGTCATACGATAATATTATTAGATCGTAACGTATGAAATGGTCATTCTCCTCCATAAAAGTAAATACACCTGCATTATTTATCGTGACAGATTTACGAGTATACATGTATATCGGGTTTATGTTATATTGTGTGTGCACATTGTAGGAAGAGTAAGTAGAAAGCTTTTTTATAGTATAACTTTGTTTAAATTAGATATACTGTAAGGACAGTTATAACCCATAACTTATGACGTATGTATGTATATGTGGGTGATATCTCTCGCTTAGAGAAGTAACAACAGAACAAATATAAAAATTGATATAAAGGTAATAGTTATAAAAAGGTCAAGATGGAAAAAGAAAACGCAAGATTCGATAACGATGAAGTGGAAAAAATGTACTATTTGCTAACAATTTGGTCATGACAGTTGTTGTTGTTGTACAAGTATCGATGTACTGTGTTAGAATTATTTAATTTTCAATCTGAACAACTTGACCTAATGTCTTCTATTGTATCGTGGTTTGGGTCAGAAATAGAGTTATTGATCTGGTATATGTACTGTGTGATCTTCTTAAGTTTGCGATCGTCTATTATCTTTTTCCACTTTCCAAATAATTTATGTTAGGTAGCTTTCTTTACACCTTTGGATGATGGTTTCTTTGCCAGCATTGTCAGCGTCGTCGTTCCTTGGTATACCTTAGTGCGATTGAACCCAGGTGAAAGTGATTTTATACCTGTAGTGGGCAATCCTATGTACGTGTATGTAAAGTTCTTATATACATATAGGTACTTGAGATTAATTCGATTTCATTCCGCAGATTTTGAACTACTGTAATTACACTGATGAAGTTACTGAAGATAGCACAATTTTTTATTTGCCAATTTGTTACGGGTTTACTCGGTTTTAAAATTGCCATTACTTCTGCATTAAATATGTATATGTATAGGGTGGATCTAAGCTTTACTTGAAGAAAAATTTTTATCGAGATACAATGCACGACACCCTCCAGAATTGTTCCTTTAGCTGAGAAAAAAATTTGTAGAAAGTTTGTGATCGATTGGATAAAAGGATCACGTGGCGCATTTAAATTGAAAATTTTGAAAATTTTGAAAATATATATATTGTTGGATTTGTTTTTTTTTTTTTCTAAATAGGAATATGGAAACATTATATGACCTCCGTTAAATAAAAATAACGATGACCTTGAAATTTCGAAAACGTGATTTCCAAACATTTTTTTTTATTTTGCCATTATATTTATCTTATTGAACAGTAAAATTTTCTGCTGTGGCATTTTTTTTTATAGTGTCCGAATATTTTCGTGACATGAAAACAAGCGTACTTTTCATTTTTCTTTTATTATTTATGTAATCACTTATCGTAAATAAATGTCCCTTATGTTTTTGTTAACTATACACAGCATAGTAACATACGTGAAACCTCTTTTTATTTTTATTGCATAAATTTCTAAAGTACGGACTATAATAGTCAAAACTATAATGGTGTCCGAATATTTTCGTGACCGACTGTATGTAATATCCTGTACAGTGAATTCTCGTCATAAGTCAGTTGCGCGGTTCTGGCAACCGACAATTAGACGAAATCTGAGGTTCTCGCCGAACGTTGCATTTGAAATACACAGTTCACGCTGGAAACCCAAGGGTCACTGTCCGTCTCTAAGTCATAAACCTATGTCTACTGACGGACAGTGACAAGAAGGCTGAGAAAATGTCTTTCTATGATAAAATGTTGCACGTAGAAACGGACAACCAAGCTCGAGAGCGGAGTATACCCTGCGGTGGTGTGGGTAACCAATGACTCCCAACCGCGAAGCTGGCACTCACTTGTAACGGGAATTCACTGTATAAGTAAAATAACATATTAGCAGTTGTAGTTTTGTAATGAAGCGTACTATATATGTAAATGAATATATTCTACTGGATAGTAACAAGGAACTATTTCTTATATTCTAAAGAACTTATATTTAAGATTTACACATTTTTCGCTAAAGTAGGTGTCTTTACATCAGGATATTGCTGGCGGTAATTTTTTTCAATTTGTAGTATTATCTGTTTTACTTTCTCACTACGTGCTAGAATTTGTTTAAAAGCCTGCATTAACTTAACGGCTCTTTCTGCCGAATCGTTAACCACCGGTAAAGTCTTAATTATAACTAAACCTATTTTATCAGATGGTTCATCTTGCCAAACTATAGGATCTTTTTTTATACATTGTATATTTATTGCAAATTTATATTTAAAAGCATGGGTAGAAGCTCCTCTCCCGACAAGGGCTCCGCAGCAGGATTTTACTTTTATTGAATTCTTATATAGATATAAGGAAATAGATAAAGACATTAGTTAGGTATGTAACGTTAGACAAATTCTACAAGCACTTGTGGTATTTGACACCAGAAAATGCTGCGTTATCGTTCTTTGATAATGACATTTCGATAGAAACAAAGGAACGAATTGTGCAGGCGTTAAATAATGCTAATAGTGCCGGCGATTATGGTAAAAGTTTGTCATTCTACCAAGTAATGTAGCCGACCACATGCAGAAGGATATATCATTTTATATCAGATTAAAGTCGGAAGATTTTTAGTAGATTCAGCATATCTGCAGAATTTTTAGGAAAAGATCCTATAGTTTGGCAAGATGAACCATTTTATAAAATAGGTTTAGATATAATTAAGGCTTTACCGGTGGTTAAAGATTCAGAAGAAGGAGCCGTTAAGTTAATGCAGGATTTTAATCAAATTTTAGCACCTAGTGAGGAAGCAAAACAGATAATACTACAAATTGTAAAATATTACCACCAGCAATATCCTGATGTAAAGAAAGCTACATACTACAATTCTGGAAGGTGCCGTGGAAAGGTTCGTTGGTTAAAAATTAAGGTTCACCCTAATGTATACTTTACGTATGGTGTATATTTAATTGGATTCTTTTCATTGTGGGTTATTACAGCCAGGTCAGCTTTATTTTCAATTTTTTATGCATCTGTGTAAATTTGGTAAGAATCGTTGAATTTGTGTACTGTTTCGTTTGGCTCTGCTTTTAAATGGGTTAGATTTTGCCTTTTATACTTTTTGTCTATCATGTCCAGATTTAGGCTAAAGTTCCGAAAATCGGTCAAAACCGATTGAGCTAAAATTTGGTAAATAGTGTAGTTTTGCATTTTAAACATATTTCCCAAAAGGATTTTTGGCGATTTGAAAAATTTTTTATCATACTAATATTATTTCCTACCCTATTGAATACTCACTAGAGATCATTCTGTCCTTTTTAATTGACGGAACACGTGTTTTAGGACGGAGCCCCTCCAATAACCAAAATTCGTCGGTAAGGTAGAAAGTCTTCACCTTTTGTTGAATGTTAATTTGTAGTGTACTACAATAAGTATGTATTATTTAGTGCTGGGTTCTTGAATCATTCAAATTTTACTTCGTACGATGATTAAAATTTCTTTGACTTTTAAAAGAAGTACAACGTTTATATTTATCGTTTAGCAGTGTAAGTCCAAATCCTGAAGATCTGAGTTAACATTTTTTTCGAATCTTGAAGGCATCATTTATTTGCAGACAACATTAATTGATGTAGAACTTCATTGTTTAGTGAAATAGAACCATTGAACAATAGAACCATTTGGGATCATAGTAAGTCCGTCTTACACTCCTTTCTTTTCAACCTGTTTTATATAAAAAGAAGGGATATGCTATATCAATTGAAGTACATTCCACCTAGTCATCACCCCTTTTTTTAACTTAATTAAAACTGTCGAAGATATACGAGATCATGTCCCCTTTCTAATGACGAGACGGAAGGATGTAATGAATCTGCTGTCACTAAATACAATGTACATTTTTGAACAAGAAATAACAACAGACGCAAAACATTATTTTACTCGAAATACCATGTATGTACATATGTGACTTACCCCACTATCATTTTCAGCCCGAAATATATTAACAACAATTTTTTTTATCAATTTTTTTCATTAAAATCATTTATATATACACATATATATACACAGGGTGTTCGACTACAGGTGGCAGAAAATTTTAGGGGTGGTTGGTGGCTGAAAATGAAGAGTAAAAAAATTGTGATTGCGACTCCATTTTTTAATTATTAACAATTAAAAATCCGCCTAAAATGTGGCAAGGTGGCCAACAGAGGTGTACGTTGCGTACGTCATAGAGGCGTGCGATAGTCACGTATCAGGTGACATATACTCCGCATGCCTCGCAAGAAGTTACCTGGCAAGAATTCAGTGTGTAAACTTTCCGATTGGGTCTGTGGAAGTAATTGGAGACGTTATGTGGACTGGACTCTTTATTTGTCGAACTATAAAATATGTATAAATGTCGACGTGGTTCGATTGCCCGATCGCGCGTTCGGTACTCTCCGCTGTGATGACAGTTGCGTGATATTATATATTCGTTCGCGGTGAAGCGGGGGGAGACGAGGGGTCTTTGTCTTCGCGGACTTAGGTTCGATACCCTAATGATGTGTCATTGGTTTTTCGCGGCGTCGCGCGTCGGTTCTTTTGTTCGCCTCGTTACTTTTAGCTGCTACTGATGTGTCGGTGATTTTTTCGCGGCGACGGTTCTTTTTTTCGCCTCGTTGTTTTTGGCCGCTACAGGTCATTCCACACCTATTTCCGATTCTAGCAGCATTATTGGCTAAATTGTGTGACGTCGAAGCCTAACCATTGGGTGCGAGCAAGAACCTCCTTTGATACGTGACTTTCGCGCGTCTTTATGACGTAAGCAACGTACACCTCTCTTGGTCGGGTGCTGCATTTTAGGAGGATTTTTAATTGATAATAATTAAAAAGTGAAGCCGAAATCCCAATTTTTTTATTCTTCATTTTCAGCGTTCATTTTATGTGGGACACCCTGTATATATACATATCTTTTTTAATATTCATTCTGTTTTAAAAATAAGTATAATAAATATAGGCTCAGTAATTGGTACACCCACAGTAATTGGGTCTCTTACCCTATTTAGTATTTAGATTCTGTTTGAAGTCCTCATCACAAGTCTGATTCATATATTACAGTATTATATTTATACTGCAATGAGTAGACCTTTCAGTAACGACGTGCACCTGCCAGTTTCTTTTCGTGCAAGCAACATTATATGATGTTATGAGGTGTTACCATAATTCACAGAAGATTTAACACGTTAAGCGCCACGTCGGTTTTACGTGCCGTTACGTTCGGGCCGCTCGCCGGTAGGCGAGCCTAAGTATAAACAGATGTCGGGTAACGTGGCGCGCGGCGATAATAAGAACGAAAAGTCTGCCGCCGGCCCATGCTGACCGACGAGGCCTGAATGGAAAGTCTAGCGCCGGTCACTAGGGCGCCGGCGTGGCGCTTAACGTGTTAAACTCATTGATATTTTCCATAGCTATTCTCGAGTTCTCGAAGCTAAACAATAATGCCTGAATGTGTATCGCATCGAATAATCTGATCTTGTATAATTCATTCCGGAATACTCTTTAGGTCAGTACGGTGCACGGACACTGTCTCTGAAGGGATGAGCTAATTAATGTTCTTCTGCTCCCCAGAGGTATTTCCCCAATTTCATGTAGTAAACTGATAATCGGACTAGTGGGAAATTCACTAATTCTTAGAGCGAAGTTCTGGATAAAACCTGATCTATTGAATTATAAATCATGCAGACATAGTTCAGTGTTGATCTTATTAATGCTTTACACTAAATTTCCTGTAAATTGCGAAAAATTTCTTAGTGTTTTTTATGATTGAAAGTGCTGCCATTTTGACTACAAAAAATATATGCTTCATATGTTTCTGTACATTTTTAATGCTGCTAATTGATCTGCGCCTGATAAATCTTTCTTTATTTTTTTCTATTTTCATGTTTGGAAGAACCACTCATTGCTTTGACTGTACGTCAACTGTGAATGGGTTAAAACTGTAGTGCCGACATTCTAATATATTTTTACTTAATCTTCTTTACGGGAGCGACCCAAATCAGTCTTCCGCCTATGAACAAGACTAGTAGTTTGATAGCGTTGGTGAATTTGATCTCTAAGCAGTCTTAACAGAATATGTTCAACTGTTTTCGTATAAAAATCGTCGAAAAATAGACATATACAATCGTTGTGTAAAATGCTGTTTTAAAAATTTCATTCAGAAAATGCCTGAACGATTCGTGATATTCTACACTTATCAGTGGCAACAGATAAGAACAGCGTGGAAACATAAATGTTTACGAACTTGATTGTTTAAATTAAAAGAAAGTTACAAGCTTAAATGTATAAAATAAATTAAAAATTTTCGAGAATATATGTTGAAATACTTACATGATATACTGAAGGTAACTTGAAAAGAAATTTAAATTGTAGCACACAATTTATTATTAGTTTCATTTTGATTCATCAGAGGAAAAACATTCAAAATCTGGTGCATGTTCTTTATTTTTTTTCATGTTGAAAAACTTCGTAGATTTAAAAAATTTATTATAAAAAAAAGTTGACAACTTTTAATAATCTATAATAATTTCGTAAAATGTTTTTTTAAAGAATAGAGCTACTCTTAAATCATTTCATGGAATTATTTTATAGTGGATATAAAATATTTTACATTTTTTGTCCATGATTTTGATGTTCCTATTTTAATATTGTATAATCGTTGAAATGTCAAATGTTAAAACGTTAATGGGAAAAAATAAATATTGTAAAGAAAGAAATTCAAGCGTGAAATTTCGCTCCAGACATAAACGACCCAGGTTGCCCACGAAGGGTTAAAAATATAAATTTTCGAGTTGTCAAAGCTCCCCTGTGAATTTAAAGTTGTAAAAGAATATCTCGTATTTCATGTATGCCGTTGCATAGAAAAGATATATTGAACATTTGTCAATACTATATGAAAAAAAGCAGAAAGAAAGAATGTGGGTCAACGTTCAATTTATTATAAAGTAGATACCAGTATGTTATAAAACAATAAAAGAGCGATACGCTTCTTAATATAACATATTAAGTGCAGAGATTAACTTGGTATTCTTTTAAAATAAATACATCGTTTATGTATAGAAAAATCATAAATCATTCAATACCGATATTATTCTTCTAACTATTAATGATCTTGTTCCACTTTTAAGGCAACCGATGAATCTCATTTCGAAAAATTGTTCCATACCTTTTTCGATACTTCCGTATCTGTGTTAGTTAAATAATCGTGTTTCTGTCACCTTAGAAACAAATGATAATCTGATTTTACAAGATTTCATGAATTAACCACATACGAGAAAATGTTGCATTTTCCTATAACTGAAATACAAGAAGAGAAAAGGCGAGGAAACAATTATACATAGAATGTTTTTATTTTACATAAAATAATAAGTCGAAAATCTAGAATAACATTTTTTCATGCGAGGCTTTGTTTTCGAGAAAATCGAGTTTGAAAATTCATCGAACACGCGTCCTAATGAATAGGAATTAATAAAAAAAATATACTGAACAGGAATCGTCTGACGCGTCTGTTCAATATTTTTTATGTGGAATCGGTTGTACCAGCAGTTACCGATCACTATATACATTGTGATTAAGATGTAAAAAGTTCAGTAAAATGTGATCACTTTTAATTTTGTATGCATCCGACATTAAGATGAGAGAGACCTTAAGATCTACATACATATCTAACTGACGTAAGCCATTAGCGAGCAAGTTTCTTTAAAGAAATGTGTAAGTGATTAAGAAATTAATTGTAGTAGTTCCATTGAACATGTCTCAAAAAGGGGAATATGGAAAACTACCGTCGCACTGTTTCCTGTAAAAATACGGGCTTATGGAAGCACATATTCCTCTCGTTGTGTAGTGGGGTATTTCCAGGCACCACGGTACGAGACGCACTTTCAGTGAAAAGCATTTTAGTATGAAAAATTGTTATATCCCTTTGTCGCCTCTGAATTTCCCCTGTTTCCAGTTAACGTTTGCGAAGGAAGTTCGCAAAAAATATGACGCAAAGAATAGTACATATTGAACACCGACATCAATAATTACAATTTAATTGGTTCTGTGAGCCATAACCGTAAAATTAATCAGACGTTTAGGAGGAACCAGTACTGAAAACATCATGACTTGTTACTGCTATTATTTGAGCGGTGGAAGTTATGATAGGTTAAACTTCACTGTGGTAACCTAGAAATTTTTAACTTTTTTTTTATATAATCCTGAAAATCGCTTAATTTTACACAGGTATAACTTTTGAACCAGTGAATTCCTAACATTGAAACTTGAATTTTTAATATTTTCTCGTAAAAATCTACAGGATCGTATAAAAAAAAGTTAAAAATTTCTGTGTTTCCAAGGTGAAGTTAAGCCATTTTCTTTTAATCCGATATTTTTTACATTGTCAGACTTTTACCGATTATAAACGTTGTGCACTATCTTCAAAATTATTAATATATCCTAAATTAAAGTGGATCACACATTATGTTCAAGATCCAGTAACTGCGGAAATTCTATTTTCGCACCGCGGCGAATCTTTCGATGATTTCGGGCAATAACCCGATAATCCGACAAGTTTTGCATAAGGCACCGGCGACGTGTAAGAACGAACGCGTGTCGGGAGTTTTTCGGAAGCACCTCGCCGGCAAATCCAGCTGTCTTCGGGCGACAACACACCAGGTGAACGACCGCGAACGTAAACCTCGCGGCGCTGATTCCAAGTCAAATTCGCTGATTGTGTGTCGCGCGGGCCGTCGGTTCTATTTTCCAAACTTCTAAATCCGTTGTCTATACCCTTTGTTTCCATCGCAGCATCGGCTGTTAGGACGTCGCCAGGATGCACTAACGAACGGTCGGAGCTACCTCGTTCTTTACTATTTAAAAATTCCCACTCCTCCTCCTGCCAGAAACCGACGGCCCAACATACAATAAATAGACCTGCGTGCCCGAAACGGGCGTTGCCTTTTCATGTACCTTCTCAATCGACTGATCACGCTAGTTCTTTCGTCTCTATCGCGGGCTTTACGACTATTGTAATCGCTATCTATCGCCGCGTCGTCACATTGTTCATTCTTCACTTTTCCCATTGTTCATCTCCGCTCTCTGTATTACTCGGTTGAGTATAATATATTTTGAGTTCTGTTATATTCTCATCTTCAATCTTTCCACATCTCATCTTTTCCACTATCATCTGTTTCCATCTTTCCTTTATCGCCTACCACCGAGATATTCAGTGTCACATCCACTACGGCTAGAGTCTTCAACACTTCAGATTGAATTAAAATAAAATCTTCATCCTGAATTTTATTGCAAAATGTACCTACATACATCCCAGATAGCACGCGACGTCTTAAAGACGTCTTTTTTACGTCCATTTTACGTCCGAAAGTCTTAAGTCCGGAAAAGACGTCTCATTTCAGACGTAAAAACGACGTCTTATTTGAGACGTCTTTAAGACGTCTATTTCGTGACGTTTTACTTCAGAGATCTTAAAGATGTTTTTTTCGAGACTAAATAACTTGAATTTCTTGGAGATGTTATGATAGTGGCTATTTTACTGTACAATGACTAAAACACTGTGTCTTAATTTTGCTAATGCTTGGAATGACAAAAAAAAATAAATTTTATTCATTATAAACACGTGGATTACACATAATGCACAATACAATTGTATATGTGCTGAATATATGTATATACATATATAGACGATTGCACGAGATAATCGCTGGCAACTCGAAGTTGTACCAAGAACCGACGGGCGCATTCGTTGACTCGTGCTTTGAAGGTTAGGAATCTTTTCTATGGCCTATACCTAACGTTGTGCCTCCCTCAAAAGAATAAGGACCACAAGGACCTGGTCACAGAGTGGGGGAGGACTTCTCGTCAGTTACCCTAGAACCGTTCAGGGCCGTGTTTCGTTTAACTTTCGAGCGATTTCGTTAGGTCTAGTTCAGACACGGCGGAAACTGCACGGATCAACGCAGGGGGACTTTGGACAGCGTTATTCCACATCTTTATTACACGTCGTTATTTGCATATTATTTAGACAAGTAAGTATTTTCATTGATATTATTTCTACCGTTGTTGTTTTTGCTTATGCCCTTCTGCTATATTTATTTCAGTGTTGTTTTATAACTTTTCTTAATTTTCGTTCATTTTTTTGAGGATACAGTTTGTCTGATTGCTACTCGAAGTATTGCAGTAGACTAAAGTGCCAAAAGTTCACAAGATGCGAATATATGCTTGGAAGCCAAAAGGACACCTAGGCAGCTATACAGATGTGGCTGAAGAGGGCGGCAGATTGTATTAGTTATTATTAATTGTTAACAACATATCTTAGAATTATTAACAACATTGTATTAATATTTAGGTACCTATAGTTACGATAGAATAGCAAAATTATAACAAGTACACATGGAATATTTTTTGTTCATCAAAAGAAATATCGATGGTATTGTACTGCTTGTTTCAAAAGAATCACGAATTTTAATTGTATTGTTTAATTTTTATTTTAATGTTTAATTTCAATTATAATGTTTAATTTCAATTGTAATGTTTAGTTTTAATTTCCATTTTAATTTTAATTTTAATTTTAATTTTAATGTTATAATAAATATTAAAAATAACAATAAAATATTGCTGTATTCATTTAAATTAATTTTATTTTAATTAACATTTATGAACATTTCTAAGACGTCTGAAAGACGTCTCTAAGACGTGCAAAAGACGTCTAACAGACCTCTTAAAGACGTCTTTAAGACGTACAGTTTTGTAACAAAGACGTTCTAGAGACGTTCGGAAGACGTTCGTAGGACTTTCAAGACGTCTCTGTGCTATCTGGGATATAACTGTTAACATTAAATCAATTTATATTTTTGTATAACGAAAGGCCCATTTCAAAGTCGAACGTTTGCTTTGATGCTAAATTGACCTCTACAGTGCTTAAACATTTTCTCTTGATGAGCATGCTCGTTTTGCTGTTTTAATCCCTCAGGAATTGTGAAAGTTTTTCAACCGTAGAAAAACCACGGCTGCCCACTCATTTCCTGCGACGACTGAAAAAGTACTAAACTCGCCGGAGAGGAATAACATAGCTCCTTCCACCGATCGGTAATAATTCATTTCTAAAGCGCTGGTCTAAATGAAAAACTTCAATAACGCGTTTTGGTCATCGTAGATCGTAAAGGGTGCAATATGCTTCTCCCCTGGAGGTGTACAGTTATTTCAGTTGCGTATGTTGCTCTTCTTGCTTTCCAATATCCTTGTGTATATATACGTTACCGATAAAAAATATTTGATCATTTCGTGACGGTAGAGGAGACTTCGCACTCGATTGTTTTATGATTATCGTTCCACAATTTCCCTCCACACACAAATTTATTATACTAACTACCATAGATAATAAAGATAAGCTATAACAATTTCTGTCAACAAGAATGTAGAAAATTCATTTAGCTGAAACTAATACACCAATATTCTTAAATCCTTTTAATCTAACTGCTCATTTTAATTGCATCGACTGATTTTTGTCATAAGTGCATAAAATCGGCAGTCTAATAGTAACGATAAATGAAGAACGACGAACTATATTTATTATCAAACATCTAAATGAATAGCCAAGTTTATACGCCGAATCTTCGAGAAGTCAGAATACCTCATATGTTGTGAATCGAGTAACACCACCTGTATTTCTCTGTTATATTATACAGTTGGGCCGGAAATCGTACTACAAGCGGACAGGAGGGGATTCTATATGTTTAAATAAATCGAAAAAATGAATATTTTTTCATTTCGTGCCTCGTTTTTCGAGAAAAGCGAGTTTAAAGGTCGGTCAGGTTCGCCTGCTTTAGTACAATATATGCAGGAACTGGAATTGGTTGGTCATGATCAGACGCGGCAGACAATTCCTATCTAATAGCACACGTACCCGCTGCATTTTCAAACTCGATTTTCTCGAAAACGAAGCTTCCGATGAACAAATGTTATACTGACCTGTATAAAACCTGTATACCACCCTGTATAAAACCCTACATAACCTTAATCGTACAATATCTCGGACATCTAATTCCATCCTTTTTGCTAAAAACCCAATTTCAATGTTGGGCGAAGCGGCAATCCTAGCGAGGAATAATGCAAAAATTAAATGTCCTTAGAATCGGAACATTTTTGTTTTACCTTCGTCCCAGGTAGTCGGGTTTTTCCATATGCATCGCGAACTTGGTGCGTTCTGCTGTGCGTTTTGATGAACACCTTTTTATTTTTTGATATTTTGAATAGTTTTGTGAATATATTATCGAACGGTAAGTAAATACATTACCATATTTGGTTTTAAAATTCCTTCTGTCGGTTTTTAGTAGTAATAACTTAACTTTCAATAGACTATTACATTGATTCTAGTTATACTATTGAAACAGAAAGGTCTCACAATTCTCAGATCCGAACGGATCTACCCTAATATTTGTGTCTACCATTTCTTTAGACTGTTTTGGATAGTTTTTATGTGTACACATCTGTAAAGATCTGCAAGCAATTAAGCTAACTTCAGAAATTGATGTAGAAGTTTTCTTTGTTTCCTGACGAAAATCTCCTTCCAGTTGAGCAAGAAACAATGGAAACAATAATATTATATTCATATCAGGATCGTCTTATTAATTATAAGCTCTAACTTTTTTGGAACACTACGGAGTACCAACATTTCTGAACTTTGTCTCCTAAATTTTCAGTTTTCAGTTTTCTTGTGGCTATGTAAGTTCAGTTTTCATGTAAGTTCATCATTCGCGTATCATATAAGAAACTATGTTGAAAGTAATGGAGGTTATGTGGAACGTTTCTTGGGAAATAATACAAATTTAAGGGCAAAATAAGAAAATGTTTAATTTCTTAATTCCTTTCAAATTATCGCAAATTTTTTAGTACATATAGAAAACATGAATCACAATATTCGCCGTTTGAAGCCAAAAGTTGCTAATTCAAGTGGTTGATGTGACGATAAATAATTAATTTAAAAAGAAACTTTTCCTTCATCCCTATTTTTGTATTTACAAAAGTAACCGCGATATTAAGGCGGATAAGATAAACGAAACACCTTCTATGAATTTGCACGAAATAACGAGAACGTTATTGTAACGACACGTTTTTGAAATATGAATGCGGAAATTATTTTGAAATCGCCTTAGTTACGTTACATTGTTTAAGAATATGTCGAGTTTAGCGCACGGATGCAATTATTTCCGGGTAATATCCATCGTAGGATTAAAGCTGCTTGCCATAAACACTCGTAAATAAGGTCATTGGAAGGAAACATGACGGAAATAATCGCTTCAGGTAATCGGAACGGTTGATTTCGAAATTCTAGAATTGTAAGCGTTGATACGTGAAATTGAGTTCGATTGGATTCGACTGGAAGACGGAGGTATGGCTAAATGTTGGCATTGGCAGACGCTGGAGTATCGACATATTCTAATGGCTTCGTGAAGACCGATTATAATCGTAGAGGACATTTGTGCACCGTTTCGGATGGTTGAAAACGGAAAATAACTCTCGGCGGAAAATCCTGGGTCGTTTATGTCCGGAGCGTGTCGCTCTTGGATTTCTTTCTTCCCAATATTTATTTTTCTTATTAATTCTCTAAACATTTAACGTTTCAACGATTACACCGGCTGCTTCACGAGAAACAGGCCACCTAAATAGCTCCGTTAGGCTTAGAGATAGAAGAAAATGTTAAAGAGAAAAGTTGTACTGTTAAAGGGGGCAAATATGGTGATATAAAGAAATGTTCCAATTGTAGTCGTTTTCGAGGTCTTTTGAGGGTCATTGATGATTTTTAAATAGCACCATATATTTTTAACTTCACAGTGTTATAGCTGATGTTAAGACGAGTAAAATGATGTAGTACACTATGACCTTTAACTGACATGGAACTAGAAAATTTATGATAAAGCAATGATAACTTCAAAATGTTCAATCATTTTATTTGAATTAAATTAAATGTTCGAAATTATGACCTTGAGCAGTAACTGAAGCATCCAAACGTTTTACAAGGCAATCAATTGTACTTTCAATTTTTTCTGCTGAAATTGATTAAAGGATTAATAAATAATATGCATTTCACATTTCTCTTTATTATTGATGATATATCCTTAACAAATTTTACCTAAAACACCCAATACACCGTAAAGTTGATATTTAAACATAAATTGCACTTTTGAACGGATAATTCTTTTCTAGAACTGCTCATACTGATCACAAGCACTGTCAAACTTGAAATGATGAAGAAACAGCGCCTTCGCCTTCGCAACTCCATGCTTATCTCTATTTAGTCTAGAACTCCTCCTACAGTGTTTATAAATAATTCATAATGTCCCAAATATAGACCTCTGATGGTTTTGAACGTTCAAAGCGACAATAAATATCCCAACATGTACCGAATGGAAATCTTACGAAATGAGTGTTTACGCATTCAGTTCCTTTTTTAAACGTTTATTTAAATAATTAATATTTATTTCTGTTTTTACATACCGAAATTATCGTAAAATACCTAAATATTACAAAATCAAGCTAGAGAGTTGTATTTGTGTTTTAATAATTATTTTGCTGAAAATGAGTAAGTGTCTGGTGACTTATGGACGGGAGTGTATATATATATATAATAGTAAGACTGGAGTATGTAGCGAAAGTAGAAAATGGAGGAAATCAAAAGCTTATTGCCTTATTGGAGTTAGACGTAAAGACACAAGAGGGGAATAAATATTAGCGAACGGAAGAGAAAAAACACTAGGTGTACGGGACCCGTCAAAATGACGGGTTCTAATTTTTGTAATTTAAAATTATTAAGATTCTAAGGATGCATACATGAGAAATTATTTAGCAAATTTATTTCTTTGGGTATACAGGGTGGGGCAATAACTATGTCCAGTTTGAATATTGCCGTTATTTGTAATAATATGAAAAAATGTTATATAGAAAATTTACACGGTATAGAGGGGGACATATTGTGACACAAACGTTTCAAGGTCAACTCTATTTTTTTAAATGGAATGCTATGTTTTTTTTATCACGATGTGATAGCCAGTGTTGAGACGAATTCAGCGAGTTATCATTGAAGGTCATGCAAGGTCAAATATGGTAGTAAAATAAACTTTATTACATTACGGGAGATGCTCGAAATGATGACTGTTTGCGTCAATGCAAAGTTGCAATCTTCGTATCCCTGCATCACGTACATGTCTTATCGTTTCTGAACTTATTCTAGCACATGCTGTATTATTTCATAGACCCTCACTTTTACATAAACGAATGGTTTTGTAACATTGTTTATGAAATGTTGTGGCAATACATCGCGTATAGCTAGAAATGTAAACATCTCATCAGCTCGTAAAGTAAACATCTCACCAGTTCGTAACATTAACATGAATCGGTCAGTCAGTCTCGGTCGATTGTTAAGTCAAGTAGCTGCGTGATCATCAAAATGAAGTTTTCTTTCGAAGAGTAAGTGAATATGATCCTCATTTAAGGCTAGCTCTCCGGATTTAACACCATTAGATTTTTTTCTCTGGGGAGCATTGAAAAATGCTGTTTATCAAATAGTACCCACTACACCAGAAAATATGAAACAACGGATAATTGCAACATGTGCTAGAATAAGTTCAGAAACGGTAAGACATGCACGAGATGCAGGGATACGAAGATTGCAACTTTGCATTGACGCAAACGGTCACCAATTCGAGCATCTCCTGTAAGGTAATAAAGTTTATTTTACTACCATATTTGACCTTGCATGACCTTCAATGATAACTCGCTGAATTCGTCTCAACACTGGCTATCACATCGTGATAAAAAAAACATAGCATTCCATTTAAAAAAATAGAGTTGACATTGAAATCTCCTCTATGCCTCCACCCACGCAGAAAATGTTTGTGTCATAATATGTCCTCCTCTATACCGTATAAGTTTTCTATATAACATTTTTTCATATTATTACAAATAACGGCAACATTCAAACTGGACATAGTTATTGCCGCACCCTGTATATTATTTTTAAAATATTGCTAAAAATGTGGGTAGCACATTCTTGTTATTTTTATAAAGTAATGCAAAGTATCATTGTTAGTGCTCCGTAAACCTAGTGTTAATAGAGAAGTGCGGTACAATGGACAGGTGGAAAATCAGAGAAAATGTGGTAATAGAGGGAAGGATCAACAAAAAAGTAGGAGAGTGGTTGAGGTATATGGAGAACCAAAGAAATAAAGAAGATAAGAAGAGGTCGAACAGGGAAGAGGGAAGAACAATGGTCGGGTGCAATAAGTGGAACGAAGCAAGAGATACAATAATTGTAGATAATCCTTAAGCGACAAACACAGACAATAAAATACCAAAGAATAGAATAGATTGCAAGGTAGATTAAGGATAGAATAAAGTTAGATATATTATCTATGTTTTGTTAAATATGTATTTTTTATAAGGCGGATGTAATAGGTGAAAACCGAGTCCATATCCTGGCTGAGAAGACTGAGATTAAATAAATATTGTATAATATCGAGCCAGACTCATGGTAAAGATTTTGAACACGATCTATTGAATATACATACAGGGTGAGTCACCAAACGTTAGCACCTCAAATATCTTTGTTGTTTCTAAAGATACGTAAAATATGGTAATGACAAAATTGAATGGTATAATGGGGCTGACACGATGCAAAAAAAAATTTTGTTTTTATGTCATTTTTTTTTGAGATATCAAGGTCACCTTGACTTTTTTAAATGGAACCACCCTTTTTTAAACACCTACAATGATAGTCCCTTTCATTAGGAATTCAGTGACTATAATTAGTCCAAGGTCATTCAAGGTCAAGGACAGAAAAAACGTATAAAACTAAAATATGGAAGCAGAATACCTGTATTTTATAAATGTTCGAAATGATGGCCGTCTGCGTCGATACATTGTTGTAAACGAGCTCTGAAGGAATTTTGAACTCTGATAAGTGTATCCGACGTGATATTCGTACATGCTGTGATGATACGCTGACGCATATCTTCAACTGTTGTTGGAGCATCCGTGTACACGGTCTCTTTTAGCAGACCCCATAAGAAGAAATCCAGTGGATTTAAATCAGGCGAACGTGCTGGCCATGAAACTGTTCCGCCTCGTCCAATCCATCGGTTTGGATATCGAGAATCCAACGTTTCTCTTGCTACTCGTGCATAATGAGCAGGACAACCGTCATGTTGGTGCCACATATCGTAGCGATTTTGTAAAGGGACATCTTCTAACAAAATTGGCAGATCTTCTTGCAAAAATTGAGCGTATTTCTGTCCCGTCATCATTCCGTTAACGAAATATGGTCCAATTAGTTTGTCGTTCGAAATACCACACCACACGTTTACGCTCCATTGTCTTTGATGATCAATTTCTCGCAGCCAGTGCGGATTATCCACAGACCAATAATGGGCGTTCCGTAGATTAATTGAGCCATGATTAGTGAATGTTGCTTCGTCCGTAAACAAGACATTAGAAAAAAATGAATAATTTTGAAGCAATCCCCATTGACAAAAGTTAATTCTATTTTGAAAATCATTCCCGTGCAATTCTTGATGGAGCGATATGTGGAACGGATGAAATTTATGTCGGGCCAGAATTCGTATTACGCTACTTTGACTTATGCCTGCTTCCCGGGCAATTTTTCTCGTACTCGAGTGAGGATTGACAGCTATAGCTGCTAAAATATTAATTTCATTGTCTTCATTAGTCGTGGGATTCTTCCGTTTGTACTGTCTTGCATGTACACTTCCAGTACTTCGAAACAACCTGTACGTATTAGTGAAAGTATGTCTAGAAGGAGTGTTTCGCTCGGAGTACCTTTCTTCATAAAGTAGTCGGGCCTGCACTGCATTTTTTCTACATTCACAGTAAATCGTGATCATATCACACTTTTCAGTCATCGAATATAACATAGCGGAATCGCGTTTGGAAACATACTGATAGTAAATAAGAATGCTGAATAACATTGAAGGAATTTAGTATGTTTACTTTAACTACGACCATAGTATGTTTACTATTTCCCACAAGTCTCAACCGTGATAAACGTATTCTGCTTCCATATTTTAGTTTTATACGTTTTTCCTGTCTTTGACCTTGAATGACCATGACTAATTATAGTCACTGAATTCCTAATGAAAGGGACTATCTTTGTAGGTGTTTAAAAAAGGGTGGTTCCATTTAAAAAAGTCAAGGTGACCTTGATATCTCCAAAAAAATGACATAAAAACAAAATTTTTTTTTGCTTCGTGTCAGCACCATTGTACCATTCAACTTTGTCCTTACCATATTTTACGTATCTTTAGAAACAACAAAGATATTTGAGGTGCTAACGTTTGGTGACTCACCCTGTATATGTCATTAAGTTTGTTCTTCTATTACTCTACTTTTCTGTTAACAATAATCAACCATCCGAGAAAATATAGGCATACAATGGATACCAATTTTCTTTTCCTTGTACAAAATTGTGAGTGACAAAGAAAATTTAATCTCTAAGACTCTAAAATATATCACAAGGCAATCGACCATTTCCAAAAATGTTTATCTTAATCTACACTCCTCAAAAAAATTGAAGCATCAACTCTGTGAACCCGAGAAATTGGGTCAATTTCAAATGATGATAACTCTGGCAAAAATTGTTGCATCGATATCGTTACAAAATCATTCAAAAGCGCCTTTTTTCCTGTGCAAAAATCCTGGTTGTCGAACATAGTGC
The DNA here is from genome assembly GCA_028454245.1 of Halictus quadricinctus. NCBI lineage: Eukaryota > Metazoa > Arthropoda > Insecta > Hymenoptera > Halictidae > Halictus > Halictus quadricinctus. Next base: position 15,167,658 of record CM052111.1, read on the forward strand.
GATTTTTCTTTGTTCAAGTTATGCAACATTGAAGCAAAAATGGTATCTTTAACTTTAACTGGCTCTAGAAAGCGAAAAAATCATCGTAGAATCTTGTACAAAAAAGGCACTTCTAAAGACAGTTACTTTGTTTTTTCAATTTAATTAACATTTCCATATGTTAGGTGTTTCGGAAAATAGGTTTAAAATTTGCACAATTTGCATTTTTCATTCAACTCGCTATATCTCGGCGAGAAATGATCTTAATACCAACATCTTAAGGTCAGCTTGAAGCTGAAATTCTGCCGATTTGATTGAGCACCCGATGAACCCGCGGTGATAATTTCTCACCTATGGAAATTGTGTTTAAAGTTACCAATTCGCATAACATGAGGCTAATAGCGCTAGTTCGTTACGTTGGCGTTCGGCTCAAACGTGCTCTCTTATTCGCATCCGCACCTACTGACCCAAGTGACGAAAACACCCGAAGACAAACCGAGGTACGCCGACATTACCTTATGTCATAATGCATCTGAAAGTAGAGACTAAAGCTAGAGCTTTCAAATAATTTTTTAACGATATCGATGCTACAATTATTGCCGGACTTATGATCATGTGAAATTGAACCAATTTCTCTTGTTTGTAGAGGTGATCCTTTAATTTTTTTGAGCAGTGTATTTTCAAGCTTATTTATCACAAAATTATAGTATTAAAAATTTTGGAGAAATTTTTAAAGTAACAACGTGGTTTGACGATAACTTTTACGCACCTATTCTGTTGCAATTACTATATTGTATATATTTATGCTAATGTAGATAATCTTATATGTAGATTAAATATTGATTATCGAACAGTACTGAAGTTACGCAGACGCACAGTGGGTCAGAATTGTAGAAAGCTGAACAATATTCGTGTCTCTGTTAATTATACATGACTAATTACAAACAGAACAATTTTAGGGTGGTCTGAAAAAAGCTACCCCTATAGGAAATCTTTTACTTTCATAGTTGATTTAGATTGCGATTTTAAGCAAATGAAGTCTCATAAAAATATTTCCTCTCGAAAGTGAATAGTTACAGATTTAATGTTAATAAAAGCTACGATTTCTACTAAATTGATACTTAACAATAACTATGCCATTTAATTTTTTGAAAAATTATTCTGAATTTGCATTGTGTACATCAATTGAAAATAAAACGAACCTTCGGGACAACCTAACAATAAATTATCTTTGAAATAATTCGTTATTCATAAACAAACTTTTTCATAAACAAACCAAATATACGGAACATTGTTTACCTATTTCTTTTTCCATAATTATTGAAGTACGTAGCTATTTTTTCGGATAACATTTGGAAGACTCAAAAATCAGATCTTTGATTATTATTTTTACATGGGAGGCCATATTACGTTAATCGTGGTTTTATAATTGGTTAAATGCATTATATTGTCGACAGTTGCCATAAACTTTCCTCGCCAGATTCCCCCAAAGATCTGGGATTGGGTTTGTGCCGCCAATATTGGGACGATATATAGATAATAAAAGATTAATTTATCACTGAAACTGTGTACCCATGCATCTGTAATACATGTATCGACAATAGTTAGAATACATTAGGTTGTTTTACAATTATGTTAGTAATTGATAGGTTTTATCCCATTCATAATTAAAATTTTATTTAACTTCTTTCTATACGTTAAATCAAAGTAGATTTTACCATATTTTAAGAAATGAAAATTTCGGAGTGTATACATTTCTAGAATGTCCTCTTTAATGATAATAGTACGTAGCACAATAGTGAGTAACAATTTTTATATTTATAGTAACTTCCGAAAAATTGAAATCAGCTTAATTTTTTTCTAATGGAATGCTATACATATAGCTTTCTACCATATGAAAAAATCGCGTGACGGAGATCTTATCATCCAGGCCTTAGCGACATACACGGGGCGTTTGGAAAATCGTGGTACAACCGGCTAGGGGATGATTCCTCACATAAAATCTTGTAAAAAATAAGGAATATAGTTTTTTCATACGGGACTTCATTTTCAAGAAGATTGAGTTTGAAAGTTCGTTAGGTACGCGTGTACTTAAACAGTTTGCTTTGCTGCTTGCATCTGTAAACAGTATTGTTTAGGATATGGTATGATTTTAGTTAATAACAAGGAGTCTCTACATAATAAATAAATAAATAATAAAGTAGACTCTGTCTAAGTACACGCGTATCTAACGAATTTCCAAACACGATTTTCACGAAAATGAAGCCCCGAATTCACTGGTTCAAAAATTATACGTGTATAAAGTAGAACGATTTTAAGCGTTTCTGACAGGTAAGGGCGGATATGCGCTTTCAGATTTGACGATTGTGGTGGGCACTCGAGCTTTTAAATCCTTTTTCCACAAAAAAAATTGAATGTCACTTTTGAAATGGGCTTGGGGTCGACATCTTCCTAAGAGACAAACGACCCGAATCAATTCCATTATTCTTATTAATCTGTGTAATTAGGAATGTAGATGTTAGTTCGAATCAATGTATTCACAGAAATGAATGGAAATATCAACAAATGTGTGTTATGTATTTGTTAATATTATTACAACGCAAAAGACTTTAAATTTACTTTTGCCCATGTTACGAGCCGAGGGCCAGGGCAGTTAACGCGTAGACCGAGGTTTGTTTGCTTACACGGGGATAGGTTGTCGTGGACTAGTCGATGCCTGTTTCATCACCGATTTGCTCACTAAAATAAGAGTAGTGAACTAGTCGATGCTTGTTTCATCACCGATTTGCTCACTGCTATGGGATAGGTAAGCGGAAGGTATGTGAAGTCGGCCCTCGTAACGTTTAAATATTATTGATACACCTCGAGCAGTAAAGGTGTATCTATGTGGGAAATACTAGTTACTGGAAATCAAAAGGATGTAGAAATGAATTGAAGACTCTTATGTTCGACAATAATATAATATAAAAGTAATAGGGGGCCTACAATTGTGTAGTGTAAAGTATTGTCGCGGATATTAAGTTTCGTTGCTCTCGGTTTTGACGCACTGAGAAATGCGGGGGTTATGTTAACTAACTTGCCTTGAATAACGGAGGTAGTGGTTATAGAATTGATTTTAAAGGGACTATGAACCCGATCTCGCGACGCATATCGTTCGGTTTTCAGTTTCAGACTAACCCGTTCATGAGCGAACTTGGACCCTTTATATAGTCCAATTTTGTTTAAAAAGAAGCCAGTGGAGGTATGGAAAAATCTGGAAGGCATCCCTCTAAACTTTCCCATATGCGTGTACTTTCCACTAATATACTTTCCTGTAGGGAAAAACATGTGGTTTCAAGGAGGGAGTAAGAGACTCACGTAAACAGAGCCTCCGTACGTAACACCCACTACACATGTAGAACGAAATGCATTGTTAACATATGTGAAAATAGACGAACAAACAAAAGAAATTTGATGTTGTATAGTGTGGAGAGGATGCCCCGATTTACATGAATGTTGTCAACATTTGTAAAACCATCTACAGTTATTAATACTCATATGCCGAAATTCCAATTTTAATCCTTCTTTGTCCACCGTTGTATATTATAATATGACTTCCAATAGTAAGATCAGAAATAAATGTCGTGGCGATCGATTTACAACTTACCCTATATACCTTACATCTGAATTCAAAGGTAAGGTAACTCGCTTCCTAAAAGTGGTACAGATTTTTCGATAATGTTGAACATATTCGAGGCACAAAGAAGTACATACGTGAATATAGAGATGTGTAGCCTGGAAAACTGCCCAGGATAAATGAAACTGACATTTCGCAATATTTGGATGTCATAGAGTTATCGGAACCGCATTCTACGTTGCCACGGTTGAAATTCTGTAAACGTTCTCGCGTTCGTGCGCGAAACATTCAAATTGTTCCTGCTTGTTCTAGAAGAAGGTGCCAACTGTCGAAGGACATTTATGGACGTTTCGAGACTCCTCAATGGAAGAGCATGCTCGACGCTTAGAATCAGAGGGCCGATGAAAGAGACACGAACAGCATGACTTGCCGTGGGTTTCACTTATAGGCGGGAATCGATATCTCGATTCCAGGACGTTCGAAGATAATTGCGCTCGTTAAAGGCACGAGAAATTTTATCGATTCGTCCGTTCTCAAACGTAATCGTCTATTCACGCCGCTTAATCACCGGTTCCGTACCCGCTGATCTTTGATCGACAATTAACATGGCTCACGAGAGCAGAAAATAAAATAATCTCCAACCTACATTTTGTGTACCTTCGTGCACAACTATCAAGCCACTTAATAGGAAACGAAATAGACGTGAACATTTTTTAGAAAATTACTATGGTTGTTAACACTACGTTATAATACAAACAGTTTGTAATAAATAATTTGTAAACCATTATGATTCATTGATAGGTCATTGTTTTTATGTTATTTATCAATTTTTCACCAAATTCTGTGTACTTTCTTTGTAATGTAACTACAACTTCTTCAGTCTTACTTCTTCAGTAACAATATTACTAAGAATAAACAAACACATTCTGGTGCTATTGTTAGCTTCGAAAACTTCGAGTCTCGCATTTATTCTTATAAAATTCGGATATACTCTGCATTGATGATCAAATAATTTAAGGAATATTAACGCAGTTTCAAGAGGGTCGGATAAGTAACGAACAGGAAGCTCGGTGTTGCATTCGACAAATTGCCGGAGAACTCAACAGTTCTTTACGCATTCTTAAAAATTACGTAGTCGTCTATCAAAATTATCTTCCCAAATCAAACGCCAGATATTGAGTATAGCATCAAATTCAATAATGTCTAGCAGTCACATTAATAGAACAAAAGTTAAACTTGAATGATTACCTCGCACAGTAAGAAAAGTTTTAAGCAAAATCCTAATAATCAAAGTAAAAAAAATATTGTGTTGCAAATAAACACAAAATTCGACATTTAGAATTTCCTCGTGAACATATGAATATGAATTGGAATATGGTGAACCTTATTCCCTCATGACTTGTTCCCCACTCTAATTTTCCCTTCTACCGCGTTATTCCCCTATTTTTCGACAGCGAGCATCACCACGCTCTAGCACCGGCCGGTCATGTGATGTGATGCGCGCGACGCAGCGATGCAGCCGACGCTTGTCGGCGGAATCATGCATTAAATGACGGATTTTACAACTTTTAGAAAATGTTCTAAATACACCTCACAATTCTCATTGCAATGTATTACCATTTATTTTATTCGAAGTAATTTATTTTATTCAAGTTTTATTGATAACATCAAACTTCCAATCATGTCATGTGTCATATCAGTCGTTTCCCTGTTACTGTCCTCACGCATGCGCCACGGCGGAGCCCCCTCCCAACTTGCGTTGTGTCTGCGTCTGCGTTGTAACTAACTCGGTACTGGCAGAGGGTAACTTTTTTCCCTCAATTTTATGCATTTATGACAAAAATGAAAACAGATGAATCACATAGCTCTAAAAATGTATTAGTAGAATATAAGAATTCGTATATATTATTCGTAACTTATTAAAATTATGAGAACAAGAAATAAATTTTTATGTAGTTCCCGTTTCTTTATTTTTTATTCTACATAAAGATCTGCAGGCTAGCAATCAATATTAACTCAGCAACATAAAAATATGTACGCTAGTACCTATATAAGATATTTTAGAGATATTTTATGAGATATTCTTCATTCTATTATTTATTTTACTATCATTGCCTTTGGTCGTATGGTAAAAAAATATTTTATGATGCTCGCCGAATCTCCTCGATATCAGTTAAGAGACGAAGCCTCACTGAATGCTGTTATTTGAAAAAACAAGTTTTAATAAGTCCACTGGAATGAGAATAATTTAGAGTGATAACTTTGTTTTGGTCACAGTGTATAATAAAATTATACATACGCTGATATTCATTTATTAATCCGCCGTTACCAAATTGAATTTCATTTGTTTACAACTTAGTAACGAAGCATTTCTAACCGAACTTAAAATAACATTTTTTTCTTATTTCTACTTGTAGAATATGCTCCCGTAGTTTTGCCGGAAAAATCCGGGACACCCTGTATTTGTTTTGTAAGTGGAACCGTTTCGAAGATTTCAAAGTATCTTTTTTCATATTTTTCGTTATTTTTCATTAGTTTCGATATTTCAAAATATCGTAAGTCAATAGAGTATCAAATTCTGAGTAAAAATGTTTTGACCTTCAAATGTTCTAAACCTAATAGTTAATGAGATATTGTCGAAAAAATTTTCAATACGTACCTACTACATGGAAGTAGTAGGAGAAGAGATAAAGATTAACGAATAAAATTTTATTCGACACTATCAAATAAATATCCAATAGAATAAAAATTTATCTTAATATGATTTTATTCGAATAAGAATTTATTCGTACAGAACGAAATTGATCTGAAATATTCTTATAAAATTACGTAAAAACAAAAACAGGCAACAGTTATTCGCATAATTCGAATAATTTCACAATCGACATTCAAATAAAATATTCGACTAAAAATAATTTATTCGAAAAATTATTTTACATAAATATTTATTCGGAACAATTCGAATAATGCTCAACTCTGTTTGGAAACTAGTAGGTGCACGAACTAGTGTCTCAATTAAAATATGGTGAGTACATGTGGAAAATTATTTCAATAATATCTCGTTAACTATTAGATCTTGCACATATGAAGGACAATACATTTTTACGCAGAATTCGACCCTTTATAGATTCACGATATAAAAAGTAGGTTTTTCCATTCAAAGAAATCCAGGTGACCTTGAAATATCCGAAATGCCTACAATTACAAAAAATATATACATTACATAATATATACCTCCAAACCATACAACTTATCTATGCAAAACATTCTCGTACAATGCATACTTTAGACGTTATTCAGGGTGAACAAGTTTCGTGGGCCACCCTGCATTTGTTAATACAATATTAATACGTTAACATTAATTCTTAATTTTGAAAGCAATAAATATCTTACGCAATAGCAGTTAAGAAAATCAGACGCTATATGTGCGTTATGGGTCCAAAAGAGATTAATAAGAGACATTAATTGAGTGAGTGTTCAATTTGTGCATTATATAGATAACTTTGATTGTTTCAAACGAACAACAACAGACAATCAACGACACAAATAAATCGAGATATGACAGTTTCCATTCTTACATTGTGTCAGAAATCGTAACGGGGAAGATATGTGTCAATAACATTTATATTCTGCACTATTATTGTATCAATATTCGCGTCAGATATGCTACGAAAATACTGTATACGAAAAACTATATCAAGAACTGTTTATGCCTTTTAGTTCCAGTTATACCAATTGACAATATTGACAAATTATTTGCTATAAAATATGTATGTTTGAATAGCCACATTAATTATAAGTAAAATATTTCAAATAAAAATAAACTTTTAATTATTAATACTGAGTACGAAGTATACAGGAAAACAATTCATGAAAAAAAAAAACAGATTTGGGTGTCATTTAGCAATTTTTTAATGAGTTAAAATTTCTTGTACCTTAAAGTGTGTTTAAACTAGTTAAGTTTTCATGTTTTTACTACCTAAATCCGACAGAACGTTTATATTCCTCTGGTGTGTAAAATAAATAGATTGAATAATTATGTAAGAATATAGTACTCATATACAGAATGTACAAGGTCATGTAAACAGAACGAGAATTATACAGCATCAATGAAACGTATAGTAAACGTTCAGAATTTCTGCACATGAGTATTAATAACTGTGCATGGTTTTTCAAATGTTGATAATATTCATCTAATCCGGGGAATCTTCGTCACACTATACAACATCAAATTTCTTCTTTTTTTTGTTCGTCTATTTTCACATAATATGTTAACAATCCATTTCGTTCTACACGTGTAGTGGACAAAACTAAATTTATATAGATTTGTTAATAATATTAACAAATACATAACACACATTTGTTGATATTTCTCTTCATTTATGTGAATACATTGACTTAAACTAATATCTACATTCTTAATGACACAGTTGAATAAGAATAATGGAATTGATTCGGGTCATTTATCTTTTAGAAAGATGTCGACCTCAAGCCCACTTCAAACGTGACATTCAATTTTTTTGTGGGGAAAGGATTTAAAAGCTCGAGTGCCCGCCACAATCGCTAGATCTCAATCCTACCTTAAATCTCTGGACATTTTTAGAAGCGCATATTCGCCCTTACCTGTCAGAAATGCTTAAAATCGCTCAACTTTGCACACGTATAACTTTTGAACTAGTGAATTCCTAATGTTAAAACTTGGATTTTTGACGTTTTCTTGTCAGTATTTACGGGGTTCCATAAAAAACGTCCATAATTTATGTTCTCTTAAGTTAAAGTTTAGCCGATAAAGAAGTTCCAATTATTGTAACCACGAAGATAATCGTACTGCAAGAATGCAGTACGATTAGAAAAGTATGCCGAACAGGCTATAAGCTGTAATAGATAGCAATGGAAATCCTGCAAAGTAGTAAAACTAACAAAATGTTTGAATATCGAAATTGCAATCACAAAAATGTAGAATTAAATCCTTGCTGACATTATGATGTCGCTAAGAACCTGCAGTTGATGTGATATAAAACCACATAATAAAAAAAGAACTTACTTTTGTTTGTTCTTTACTTGTATCAGCATTTAAAATAAACTACGAATTTTCTATCTCCTCTTGTGGTTTCCTTGCTTTCATTATTTTGTAGGATATGGATGTTTATAAAAACTTCATTGCTGCTTTAAAGTGATATTTCAGTTTGTAAAAATTTTGGTTGTTATCGTACGCATTACTATTTTTAAACTTTCTTTTGCCCGTCACTGTAACTCTACTTTATAAAACCAGTAAGGTATTCCAATACCTATGATCGAGGGCGAATACATACATACATATGTTCAAGTGAGGAGCAAACGTTTTGCTCGAGTCTTTGTATTCGTTTCGTATACATTTTTATCCGTGTCAACGTAGAACATTATCAAGCCACGTTTATCGATGACTGAACTAGATCGCGTTACGTGTAAAGTCGACTGTAGCTACTTCCTCCAACGGTATAAAATTTTAATTCGAGTCAATTGTGTACCAGTTTCCCTCGTGAATTCAAATTGAAATAGTAATAAACAGGATTAAGTTTTCCCGTAAAAATTTTTGAACGCCGTGTAAAAACTTTCGATACTGGTCGCAAGTACTTAAAACCTCGAGACGAATTTAACCACAGGGGATCCTATTTTTCGACCCCAACGAAGACGAGAAGTCATTAAACAATAATGCCACGGATATGGGTCGACCGACTTGGTCGATAAACCGACCGTGCATTTGCCATGGAGAGCTACTAGAAGCTTAAAATAATGAATATCTACTACAGCGTTATATCTTCTACCAAACGCGATAGAAATTATTTCCAGTTATGCATTGCGGAGACTATTAAACATACGAAGATTTAGGACAATTGTAATTTTCTTTCTTTGGCTCTGTTATAATATCAGATTACGTCTTACAAGCTAGCTTGGAACTTAAAAGAAGTCGGTAAATATATTATTTTGTTAGGTTATGTTTGAATAGAGTGGCGTGGATTTTGATATAAGATTATATTTATTTATACTTCTTACACAATATAATTGAAGAACAAAAACAAAGTAAATTATTATTGAAATAATAATTCAAATAATGATTATAAAAACAAATTTCTATACATTGCAAAAATTTGTTTATTTAAAAATTGTTTAAACAATAAATAAGGTCGAGCACAATACAGAATATAGAATGACAGAACCGAAACCGGATTCAAAATCCAAAACCGAAATCCAGAACCGAAAAATAACAGTTATAGAACCGAAATAACATCGGTTTTCCAGAACCGTAACCGTAACCAATATTCTCATAACAGTTACAACATCATTTTGGTTCTTCATGACTGTTTCGAGAACCGGAACCGATATCATAATAGTTTTCAATCCCTGATTTCTAGTATATAAGTGTACACTCGCGTAGTATTCTATGACACGTGGTATTTTACCCAACGTAATAGCTTTTCGGCATAAATAGATTAATACATTTTTATTCAGAATACGAAGATGCATCAAATAGTGCATAAGAAATTATATGATTCCATTAAAAATAAATAAAGATGACCTTCATGTGTCCCTCATGCGTATAGTTACAAACAAAATAGCGCCACTGGATTACATCATCCTCGAAACAGAAAAAGTTTCATATGAAACATTTCTTCAAATAACGAATAGTTCTTCACTTTGTATATAAAATAATAAAATAGTATATATTGTCAATATTGGATCAGGTTATTCTGAAGACTTAGATATTTTTAACTCACCAATGGCAAAATGAGCAGCATTTGACCGTCATACCTATTTATCAAATATTCTACGTATGCGTACATATAATATATGAGTATAGCACTAAACCAAATTAAATTTCAACAAAAAGATATGATACGATTTCGTGTTTTAATGTCTTAGTGTTTTAATGACCACTGTTATCCAAAAGCCAGATGGCTTCTTAAATATATTAAAAATTAAATTATTCTCACAACTAATGACTTTTCATTACAAAGATAAAAAATTATTTACGACCTACTAAGATTATTAAGAAAGAAATAGCTTCGCAAGTGGCTCCTGCTCCTGATAATTGATACAGACAATTTTTATTTTGTATAAAAATCCGTAATCTAATAGCAGCAAAAATCAAAGAGGCAATCTCACATGAAAGGCACTGTGTAAATTTTATAAGATTATTGATTAGTGTGTTTTAAATACAAGTTCAATAATGTACTAGGTACCTATACTAAGTTTTTGAACAATACTTGAAATTTTGTACGTATGCACCTTACGATAAAAATGGAATTTCGACCGAACGAAAAGTATCGATGAATCATTGGCTTGGCAGGGGCAGGTCTAACGCCATTCTTTTCCAGCTGGTCCTAGTAGCGATATTTTACGCTTGGCATATGAGATCCAATCTAAACCGTCATTGTACTTTGGTTTTTAGTAAGATTTATGCATTTTTCTTCGTGAACTTGTATGCGCAGTATCTCAAAAACTACGCAAAACCAAATATATCTTTTATAGGTCGCCGATGATGTTTTCGAATATTAATTCAAATATCATCAATTCATGTTAACAAAGATATTATATGTATACCCGTTGAAAAACAACACTCGACCATTGTATCTTTAAAATTAACAATATAACAAGTAATTTGTTTTCAGCAAATCGTGTTCCCTACTTCCAAATATACTTTCTTTTTATGCTTGTGGTATTTTTAGAGATAACAGACCATTTACATTATACTCTTTCGCGAGCAACTAAAATGTATAAATGAGCCGTTCATTGCACAAATAGATTAACTCCATAAAACAAAAAGTTGAGAAATGCGATGAAATAATGTATATTGTTTTTTAAAATTTCCTTTATAATATAAATTCAAATAAATATTGTAGAATGCAGAAATACAGTTGTAGCTTTCATCTAATGGTATATAAAATTAATAAGAAAGAATAGCCAAAAAATAATCGTCAGTAATGTTACAATTTTTATGTCACTGATGGAGTTAATCGATTTGGCAAGTGAAAAAATATAATAATATAATATATATAATATATATAATAATAAAGTTAAATTCAGTGTTTAAATTTTAATGTTTTTTATTACAGAAAAAGTTAATTATTATATATTTTTATTACAGATTTTCCATAAAAATGAATGTAATGTATATTCTGTTATAATATATTATTTGTGATTAATTCATCAGCAATATACATAATGCCTTCTTCATCAGCTGTATGTGAGGACTCGTCATTTCGATTTTTTGTCAAGTTTTTATAGTAATCATGTTTAACAAGAGGAATGAATTTTAGCAGGTCCATCATGTCTCTCCTTTTTTCCCTTGTCACAGTTCTACCTTTAGGGTATAATAAAGACTGATCTACGTTTTTCAAACTCTGTGAATCTTCAATAATTCTGAATTCTGAATCTTCATTATAGTCATATTTGAATTGTATGAGATGGAGTTTGGACCTTTCTAACTATGCAGCGCTTGCTAGTGCATTTAAGTTGCATTGTAGCAACGATTTACATTAGAGTACGGAGTTAATCAAAATGGTCTCTGAAATAAATTATTTATTATTCAATGGCCAAAAAATTTTGTCGTTTAATGGTGTTAATCTTTATTATTCAGGAAAGTTATTATCAATATAAAAAGTTATGATTATACCAAGTGCTTTGACACTTAAATTTAAGATTTTTCAAAAAGTGGAGTTAATCGATTTGTGCAGTGAACGGCTCAAATGTACATGGCTATTGGACAGCGATACTGGGATATTACAAATGTCCCATCCTAAAAATTCATAACGACAATGTAACTCTTAATCGTCACCTGAAACCACAAGAGAAGCGAAAGATAGCAATTAAAAAAGAAAAAGATCGTGCCAGCTCAGCCTTTGAAATTAAAAAATCAAAATTTCTTACTTTTAATATTTCATCAATGATGCTATTACCATCGTATTCGTCACGTTTTTCTGATTAAAATTACATCAAACGCGATATAATTACGAGCATAATTACTTGTGTAATAAGAGATTAAAGTTTCGGACTTGATATTTATGGTAGAGCCACACGAATTCTTAATTTCGCTTGTTACACAAGTAATTATGGTGGTAAGTGTATCGTGTTTGGTGTCATTTTAATTAGAAAAGCGTGATGAATACAATAGTAAAAGTCAAAATGAAAAACCAAAAATAACAAAGTTTAATTTTGTATTTAAGGAGTTCGTTGAGTTCGCTCCAGTCTTTCATCTTTTCTTAATGTGATATTATGTGTTCCGTCGTAAAAGAACCGTAGATACGTTCGTGACTAAGTGATCACCGTTCGAGAGATCTTCTGCCTTTCGTTTGTTTTCACTTCCTAAAGTTACGAGACGTCATAAATTAAGTCCTTACGAAGGATCACCGAAACCGAAAAGTACGGTACTGAAGTGTCGAGGGTCAGCCTTGTTAAGAGATCGGTATCAACTTACGCTCTTGAGGGTAAGACCCACTTAGTTCACCTAAACAGGGTGACAAATCATCAAGAATGCGCTGATTAGGTAATGCAGCATTCAGCAGAAATGGGGACCGCCCTCTCGATACATAGAGGAGCCTCACGAGACATGACTGCAGAACTGGAAGTCGATATCACACCATTGAGTTTACTATCAAAATCGTGATACTCATCAGTTCTCAGTGTAGTCGCAAACGGATCGCAGCGGTCAAGATCCATCGCGAAAGTCTAGTCGCAAACGTTCGCACAAACGGATCACATCGGACGAGATCTAACGCGTCGAGAGATAACTGCAGGACTGGAAGTCGATTTCACACCGTTGAGGTTTACACTCAAACACCGTGATATTCATCAGTCCTCAGTTTAGTCCATTCGAACGCGCGAAAAGCTACATTCGTAAACGGATCGCACCAGTCGAGATCCAATGCGAAACGCTACATTCGCGATCGTTCATATAAACGGATCGCACCAGACGAGATTCGACGCGTCTAAGGCAGGGCCTGTTAGGTTAGCCTTACTGGAGAATCCTCTACCAGGTCTGGGACGAAACGCGCTTCGTTGAGCGCCTCATTATCAGGAAAATCGGGTTCAAAGATCCGTCGGTTTTGCGTACTTTACTATTTATACGCAATAAGTAGAACTGATTAGATAAGTAGATCTGATAAGTAGTATCGAAAGTTTTTGATACTTTAAAGTGTCTGATGAGCCATTTCTGTCGTTCCAAAACTTTTGATAGAACAAGGAAGTTCTCGCGAATTTACTTATCGATGCTGTTAGAATAAAAGAGGGGCATACAGTTTTCTTTCGTAATAAGACAACAGCTCTGGACAACTTTTGTCGTATTTCGGATGAGGGTACAGCTATGTGGTTTGGCTCTACAATGTTTTCTCGATATATGTCCAGAACATGGGTCTAGCCAATGACATATATTGGTCAGGAGATGCTATTCTTTGATGCAAGTCTAAAACACGGGTCTGGCAGGTAATGCACGATTAAAGTTTCAGACGTATGGGAAAGAAAGAGACGCGGAGAGTCGCGGCTACCGGTACAGTTTAAAGGTCCACGTGAGCTTAGGCCTTTAAATAAAAACTAAAACTTGTTTATTTTTAATTATTTATTTACGAGACTTCCACCAATATATTTGTTGAATTTTTCTGATTAAAAAGATACCAAGCACGATACACTTCGGATCATATTTACACAATTTTTTTGTTAATATAATTATAATGGGAAGTAACGTTCATCGTTCATTACACAAGTAAATTTCATCGGAATTATATCATATTTGAATTAGAAATCATCATTTTCATTAGAAAAATGCTACAAATATGTTGGTGAAAGTCCCATTAAAAAATAATGAAAAATAAAGCAGTTTTGTTATTGGATTAGTAGTGGCTTTCTGGTCTCACAACAATATACCCGACCAGTGTTATGTTCACACCCCTTGGAGGCGACGGCTCTCGAGCTTCTTGACTTCTCATTTCTTGACGGCCATCTCAGAAGTCTCGGCGACGTATATTCCGGATTCACTGTATTATAATACACAGTTATACCTCGCTTGCGCGGGGCATCTTTTCTGAATGTATAGACAACTACTTTCGATCGTTTACTTACGATGGAATATCAGTTCGCACTACGTTTTGCAACTTGAATTTTGAGTTTTGTCTAGTTAGCTTGCATTGTTCGGGACACTGTGCGATTGGAAGAAATGTGGGAATATGGGATGATACTTACTGATGATGATATTGACGACTATGTATGATAACAATATAAGATGAACCCAGGAATGATGCAATTAGACGAAGTACCTGAAACATATTAGAATATAACCGATTACAAACGATATTATGAATAGAGTAATTGGGATTGAAATCGAAAACTACATAATAGCTTACACAAAGTCCGTTACAAAAGTCTATCTACATTTGACAAATGTCAAAATTAAAAAATTACAGAAATTTTGCACACTAATCGACATCAGTTAACTTTCGTTTTAAAATTAACTGATTTTGAAAAAATTATGAAGTTTTACAGATTATATTACATCAAACTTAACTAACCAGAAGTACAAGAAAAATTTATACTATAGCCGCAAAGGTCATATTAAAATATACAATTGTTATGATCATCACCACCTATGGTAATTATTTATAGGTTTTCATATGATCCTATTTTTTGTTTATTTATATTCTATTATAGATAAGTATGAAAATATCATACTTTATCGTTCGTTTTATTGTTTAAAATATCGAAGCTGGCATATGGTTGTATACGTTTATTACTGACTGCTCTAATTAAATTTGATTGGTAACACTGCAAACTTTACCGTCGAGCGACGGATCATTGTCGTGGTAGCTTCCGCAAAAGAACGTCTTGCCGCGTGCCGTGAGAATTCGTTTTCGTTTCGCGACTCAAGTGCCGAGTTTTATCTCGCGACGTGCCGTGTACATCCGGCATCCGTTCTACGCCTCGTGCAATTCGCTCACGCCGGAGCCGTCGGCGATTTGAGCTTTTCGGCAGTTTCCCATCAGAGTAGAATTCGGAAGTATTCCTCGGAAGAGCCGCAGTCGTAGGAAATTGTAGTCGAATCCTTCGTTTCGCGCTTATTGTAGTCGAGCCCTTCTTTTCGCGTTTATTGTAGCCGATTCCCTCTTTTCGCGTTTCTGGTAGCGAATTCCGCCGCGGAGAGAATTTTGTATCTCGTGCGTCCGCCGACGTCGACCTCGCGCCCTTGCGGTCCCGCGAGCTCGCGTAGCGCTCGTCGAACGCGTTAACGTCCGGGTCGTTTCGGGAACTATCGCGACAGTCAAATTGTAATCGCACCGACCATCTGCGTTCCGCGAAGTTTCGCCTCGGTGGACGTTTATCTCGTGCCGACGTACCGCACCAGCGCGGCGATCTTTTACCGCTCAGACAACCACACGCTGCGAAACCGTCACCTATTCGCCAATTCTGTATGAAGAGCGCGGTCCCATAAGCTGTATTTCTTTGCGCTTGAAATTTTTCATCGTTCATTACACAAGTGAAGCATCAGAATTATATTATATTGGGTATCATTTTCATTAGAAAAATGCCACGAATATGTTGGTGTAAGTACCATTAAAAAATAATGAAAAATAAAGAAATTTTGTTATTGGATTAGTAGTGGTCCCCTGGTCTCACACCTATATACCCGACCTCTATTATGTTTACACTTCTCAGCGACGGAGGCCACTCGAGCTTATGGAATCATCACGGGGTATACCCAGCGGCAGTGGGAATAGTTGTGGGAGTAGTTTCATCGGCTAGATATTTGGGACATACATCGAGTAAAGACTGTTACGTACGGAGACTTTGCCTACGTGACTCACTCACTCCTTCCTTGGAACCACATGTTCATATAAGAGGTCCGGCTAATACGTCCAATTAAACAACTCTCCCCTTATGGGAAAGTACATCTGGGAAAATTCGGAGAAATGTCTTCCAGATTTTCTCATACCCCTCACTGCCATTTCTAACCAAATTTTATTATATAAAGGGTTCAAGCTTGCCCATAAGCGGGTTAGTACCAGTTACTGGTTCGTATAATATGAGGCTAATAGCACTAGTTCGTCAGGTCGGCGTTCGGTTTAAGCGTGCTCTCTTATTCGCATCTACATCTACCGACGCGTGACGAAAACACCCGAAGATGAACCCAGGTACGCCGGTTGCTGATTGTCATAAGGTAATCCGCGAACCTCGTTCGTCTTCGGGTGTTTTCCTCACTGCGTCGGTAGGTGGGGACGCGAATAAGAGAGCACGCGTAAGTGGAACGCCAACGTGACTAACTAACGCGACTAAACTCATTTTATGCAAACCGGTAACTTCAAACACAATTGCCACTGGTGAAAAACATGAAATCCAGACTCTTCTAAGTGTGATTTAACATCACGAAAACCGCGATCTACAATACAATCTACAATTACAGCATCATTCTGGTTGGCATAAAAAGGTTCGACCATGTCAATGATATATCCATTTGTCGTGCAAACAGTAAAAGGTTTACATAAAGGTACGTTTTTTGACCTGAATATTACTTTCGCTGGTATAAATTGTTCGAACTCTTTTGATGGCGAATATATGCTCCATCGAAAATCCGTGCCAATTGATTGTCAATATCATACAATTTTTTAGCGACATTAGAAGTTGCATTTTCAATCAAATGCTCACCGGAAAACGCCCTAACACCAAAGTGGAGAGGAAGAATATCCTTTACAAAACAATTCATGACTGCATGACAAAAATCAGAAACTTGGTCGCGCTCAAGTCGATGCACTTATTCCATGTAAAAAAATGTTAAGTAGATAAGTAATACAGCCCATAGACGACTAAAGGCCGAAAGTACTCCAAAAATATTTTTCCGGAAAATTATTAAAAAATAGTTTAAACGTAGTTAAAAAATGTTTTTACAATAGCGTAACAACAATCATACGGTTAGAAATCGAAAAAACATCTGATTAAAGAGAAAAAAAAAATTGGCCCGGGGCGGGATTCGAACCTGGTCCAAAAAGTCTTCAGCGGTTCCGCAATCGGATACCATAGCTACTGCACCAACCGGTTCAGAAAGTACCGTTTCTGCCGTCGAAAGTACCTTCGAAATATTGGGATATATCCTGCATAGTATAATTTTCGTTTTTTGTACTACGCAATTTTTAAAATCTGCACGATGTTTCTCTGAACTTAGGGATGTTTAATATTACATAATATATTTTTACGATAATTACAACTCAGTTTTTCACGGAAAAAACGCCGAAAAAAGTGGTTTTTATTTTTTCCTACTATAACGCACCAAACGCAGGAATTTGAAAAAAATTGAGCATAATACTTAGGACAATATCTTATTGCTAAATTAATTCTATTCTAGGCACTCTTAGATTTCCATATAAAATCTGCATTTTTTCGATTTTTTTCGTGTTTTTCGATTTTTACAGCCAGAGTTTGTGGTCAAAGTATGTGGTTTGGTGTCTGAAATGTGTCAGATTTTTTTCAGAATTTTAAATTGTCATTAAATGGGGAAAATGGGCCAAAAACTGGATTTTCGTTTTTCCTCTATAACTACCCTTACAGATGAGCTATAGGGCTAAAACTTGGCTGAAAGGTATCTTTTTTGGTAGGCTATCGAATGACGCAAATTGGAATAAAATCCCTTCCAGGGCCGATTTGGCCCCCAAAACCGGCTATAGCCTTTGTTAGTCCACGACTACCTATCCTATCTAGTGGCGACTCAGTGCGGTGGTGAAACAGACATCGGTTAGTCCACGACAACCCGTCCTGTGACACCCGGTGATGAAACGGTAAACAAACTCGACTCGTGGACTTTCCTCGGTTCACGCATAATCTACCTAGTCCTCGACTCGTAACAGATTGTACTACAATTTTTATAGAATAAATATCCATAGATATTAAAAGAATTGAATGAAACTTTCATGTGTCAAAAATGTATGTACTTGTAGATTCCGGTACATTATATAACAAAAAATGGTAACATAAAAAAAATTAATTACAACAATATATTTCCTGAACATTCTATAAAATTACGCAACTATTGACAGATTCGAATAACGACGTTCATAAATAATTTAAAAGAACTGTATGATTAAACTGTAATAATGAAAATAATATCGTTAAATAATAAAGTTGAATTGAAAAGATGAATGCATTTTATGGCAAAAGCAAAGCGAAAAGGACACGCATCATTCGATCATCGAACTTTATATGGACGATTCGAGAAGAAAAATTGCAAAATCGTAGGCAAGCAAAACTTTAGGACACTTGAAATGAAATGAATAGAATGCAATGAGTACAATGGTGCTACACCTTTGTTCGCAGTACAACCAATTTCAGAAAAGATCTGTTTCGTCAGCTTGTAGTACATTGGTTTCCTTTGCTATATACCTCTGTGCTTGTTTGCAGGGTTCATCTTCCTTTACAGCCGCCTTCCTTCAGAAATACTTCACACGATTTCCCACCGTATTCGAAATCTCACTTCCGATAAATAGCTCGCATTTTCCAAATGCTCAGATATCCGATAGTCCATTCCGTTCCGTCGCGCCGCACAATGGTCCAGATCGAGGAATTAGCTTATTTGATAAAAAAGCAATTTGCTCATAACGATGTTTATCGAATGTATATTGCTTCAGATGTCCACGACATTCGAAAACGGTGAAATTAACGAAGTTTATTAAAAATTGTGATTAGAACAAGCATTTAAAAATCAACACTTTATAAATCTTATTTTTCACCGAAAAAATTACCTCATTTCTTACTGATATCCTGAAGAATCTATTTCGTATTGTGTGTCCATTTTTCTTTCAAACAAATAGTATTTGTCTATATTGAGAGTATATCTTATATACTAAGATTTAATATTTATAATGTATTGAAAGTTTAAGATAAGACGGCCAAATAATCGCAATTTAAAATAAAAAAACACTTTATTTCCAGAATTAAAGATTATTTTGTTATTTCAAAACCTGGTAACGGCTAAGGTCAAAAAAAGTCGAAGGTAAAAAACATTTTCCACGAATATCTTGGAGACTACTGCATACAGAAAAATGGAGTACATGGTAAAATTGTGAGTCTTTTTATAAGAAATACACTTGTAAAGACAGATTTCAAATATCATCATATGTTTCAATAATATATTAAATATCGTTCATTATTCACATGTTATCGGGCATTTCCGGTGCTCTGTCGACAAAATATTTCCAACAAAAATAAATCAATAATTACTCTTCTATAAAGTTCAATATAAAAAAACAAAAAAATTTTTTTAATAAAAAATTAATGTCACATTGGTTTTTTAATTGTCACTATATATTTTTGACTTAATAATAATGTTATAACTGACGTCAACCTACTTTACTATGGCTTCAAGTCTTTGAACAATGCTAAAATCTTTGTGAACATCTAATTCCTCGAGCTGGACCACGGCGCGCCGTGAATAACGTGTGTCACGAACATTTCTTCAAAAATCTTCTGATAACTTCATTTCTACTTCAAAATCGTATCTTGTAGTTGCGCAATGTTACAAAATACAGAAAAATAAGAATGCAAAACTCGTTTTAAAAATAGATTTATACGCACTCAGTGAAAAACGAAAATTGCTGATGTAATTATAAATAATAAATATAAAGGAATTATAAATGTAAATATTACATGTAAATATAAAGGATATGTTTGTTAAGTATGTTATTTCTTATTAGTGCCGAGGTTAGATTATTTTACAGTAATTTATCCACGACATAAAATGTACGAGACGTTGACCTTAACTTATTGTGAGATTTATTGTGATTTGAAGAATATAGTGTCAGTGAAAGAAAAGAATTTAAAAGATTCAATACAATGTGCAGTTTGTAAAAGTTGTGGTACAGTACAGGGTGAGTCATCTAATATTTGTACCTCAAATATGTTTGATGTTTTTAAAGATACAATAAATGTCTTGGGTATAAAAGTAGGGTTCACACAAAAATGATTGTTTTCATGTCATTTTTTTTTAGAGATATCAAGGTCATCTTAATTTTATAAAATGGGACTACCCTTTCTTAGACAACCACGATGATAGTTCCTTTTGTTAGAAATTCAGTGATTGTAACTACTGGAGGCCATTCGAGGTCACAGATAGAGGAAACGTATAAGATTTAAAATACGAGGCATTACGTAAGAAAACCGTCAGTTATTGTCATGGGAACTTACGCCATGGGAATTCTGTAATGCATACAGCGATAACGATTATATTCGTAATAGCCACTTAAGAGGTTAAAGACAGCAAAGATATTTGAGGTACAAACGTTAGATGACTCGCTCTGCATAAGGCTTTATGCTTTTATACATCGATCATTTAGTTCCGAACATACATATAGAGTCTCTTTTTATAAGCAATTTAAATACAGCAAAATCTTTAATTTGGCTCGGTAAACAATACAGCAAAGTTATATACAACTCCAATGTCAACTGCGGAAATCATCGGCGGATCGAGAAATCACCGTTCTTGTCTAACTAAATGGAACGAGCGCCTGACAAATCACCGACCTGTTGTATCAACACGGCTAGTTAGAACCAAACAGGTGCATGAACACAGTTCGACTAATCGTTTGAGATACGATCATCGCTGGCAAATATGGAACGACAACCGTACATCACTCGAGGCAACGAAAATCTGTCGTCAGCTGAACTCGCGCTGGTATAATTTTTACATTGACAAAGGCAAACAAGACCCTTCCGAGTCGTGGTGATAAATTGTTCGAAACGTGAAGCACGCCAGACAATATATATTTATAACGCTTGTTGAATATCGAAAAACAATAAAATACTTCTGAATGACTTTTTTATTTGGTGTACATTCATCGAATAAAAGTGTTATAGAAGTTTGCAACAAACTCGTTGTCGTGATCCCGGAAGGAGAACAACTTCAGTGTTTTAAATAAAAAGCCTTTATTTTGAGCTAGCGGACTCACGATGTTAACAGCTCGAAGTATGAACAAATTCTGATCTAAGATGGTCAGGAGGAATGGTAGGAGGAATGACTTTAGGGTAGGAGGATTGTTGGGGAGGAAAAGTGAAACTTGGTGATGAAACAAGGGATGGTCGCTGGCGAGGATGTCTGGTTTTCGGCTATGTCAAGGATGGGCTAAAGTCTTGTAGGAATACGGCTGTAATGAGAGAACAGGCAAAAAGGAAGAGAGTGAAGAGCAGGGTTCGTTTTTTATAGAAAACTACCATCGTCGGTACAAACTCGGTCAACGATGGGACTCGCTGTAATGTGCTGTATATGTGGCACCCGGGTCTTTATTGTTAAGATGGTACAGACTAGAGCAGGTATAAGATAGGTATAGATAAGAAATCGTTTTAGAATATTTTCCGTTTTCTATCAGTTTTGTAGACACTAACTTTTTTGTCCTCAGTTACAGGCACTCGCCGATAGTTATTGGTATTATTAGCAACAATGTCGTCATTGTGTCACCTACAAAATATAACAAAAAAGACAAAGAATCTACTTAATTAACTTAATTAACAATTTTCACTGTTTCAATTTGTAAGATTTTCGACCAAAACAGTATATTCAGTTTCTCAGTAGCTGAATTATAAAAAAATAAAACACTCGTTTACTGTCACGTACCCAATTACAGTCATCCTAAATTGTTTTACTTCTAATAACAAATAAACGATATGAAGATATACGCAAACAAAATTTTTCTTGCAATTAAAACTCTAATCCATACGTGTCTAGAATTGTCTAGACATCATGTCTGATCTGCGTGGGTTTATATTTTTTTTAACTTTATTAGTTCAAGGCGGCGAGTATGTCTATGCTGCGACCGAGTGGAACACTGTTATTTTGAGTTATTTATTGACATGATTAGATTTAGAATTCGTTATGGACTTGGGTACGGTTGAAAGTTAAGTGTCCCATTTGAAAACGGAAAAACAAACCAGCCGTGCTCCACTCTGTGACGATTGACGCATCGCAGGCCCACACTCAGCGAATAGGCGACACCAGTTTCGATGACAGATCCTTTAACAAAGGATCTTTGTGCAGCGTCCTGCGAGGCTGACGTAAGAAAATTAAACCTTGAGGTCAGTAGGCGTTGCACAATTTGGGATGACGCCCCGAACTGATGATTGGTACCCTGTCTATCCCTGCCAAAGGAATGGATCTTCTCCCGTGAGTGCACGAGCTAATTTTGAATTAAAACCGTCGAGAACATTGTGAATCCCACATCGTGTACTTTACATTGTGGACGTTACATTTGGACTTTACATGTAGACGTTACATTTTGGACTTTATATTTAGACTTTACATCTTGTACCATATATTTTGTGTCTTGATCCTGGACTTTTGAACAAGTTGATCTTGACCCTTGAGCATGGACTTTGAACTTGTTGGATTTTTATCCTTGATGTTATACCTTGAATTTGAACTTTACACGTCTGTATGAGCGTGATTTTTTTAACAGTAACTGAACTTTTGAACTATTAAAAACGTTGCGTCCTATTTTACGACCATAGAATACAGTCATTGGTAGTTTCTAATTAGAAACTCTTCATTATTGCCTCTGAACCAGCAATATTGGGCAGGACAACGCTCGAAACAATACGATAGAAAAACGAGTACTACATTTCGTTTTTCCATTCAGTTTTATAACACCATCGAAAATTATTAATTAATTGGAAGAGTAAAAACCACGACTTCCTCATTAGTGAAAGCGAAAACAAGCTATGAAACTGTTACGAGCCAGGACTGCGAGCAGCGCGAGAGGCCAGCGAAGGGTTATTACTCCGGGAACATGGTTTCAATTTGTTAGTTAGGTACACGGACGAACCTGACGCGAAGTCAGGGGGCCTCTAGGAATGGAGTCGAACGCAGACGAACCTTCGTGAACGAACCAAATGTGAAATTGGGGAGTCACTGGGAGAGACGCGCAGACGAACCCGATGCGAAATCGGGGAGCTGCTAGGAGGTTATATAACAGCGCGGGCGAACCCAATGCGAAATTGGGGAGCCGCTGGGAGGTTGAGCAACTCACAGACGAACCTGATGCGAAATCAGGGAGCTGTAAGATGCGGACGAGGCTGATGCGAAATCAGGGAGCCGCTAGGATAGTTAGCAGGCCCCATAACTAATATAATTTAGTTGATACAATCCGAGCGGTAAGATTGTATCGTGTGAGAACGTTCAATTACTAGATTAGGATGTTGAACGATAATTAAGGGTTTTAGAGATTGTACGATTTACCAAACAACACTATTCTGATTTAAATGTGTATTACAAGTGTTGGTGTCGCAATTGAATTGAATATGAATATACAATGAAAGTATTGTTACCTAGAGATGCTCGGTGTTGACGCACTGGCAATGCAGAGTTTAAGAGTAATTATTATATACCAAAATAGAGCTGATACTTGGATAGTAGGTTGGATTGATTCCAAAGGGAACTTTAGTCCAATCTCACTAGATTTGATTCTTAACAATGTGACACGATGTGACTCTACACGTGACTGCACAATTACTAACCAAAGAGAGCGAAAATGCTACGATTTATATACCCTCCAAATGAATAGGGTGGTCTATTCATAATTTGATGTCACGTAGGGTCACATTCTAGTTTTTTTTATTGCTTCCAATTAAATCGGGCCTCAGTTCGATCTTTGTTAAAAAGGGTTAATGAAAGGTTATCTAGGGCACTCCCTGCCAGAGACAATTTTTACATTTTATGAGAAGATACGTTGTAATACGTTAACAATGCTCAGCTTTAAAAAGAATATTTTTCATACTTCAGGAGGTGTACTCAGGAAGTGAAAATTCTCGATTATCCGTGCACTAATGTAACATGTAAAACTGTCGAACGAAACTAATTACATAAGTTTCTATAGCACTGAAGCAATACCGGATTTTCTGTAACCACTTGAGTTGTTTCACTGTAGTGGTATTTGTTGAGAAAATTATGCATTGAAAAGCTCGTACTGGACGAATAGGCAAACTCTGGAGGACAAACGCTGAAGTGGTGCATTCGATTGCCTGGCACACTGGAATCCACAATCAAAGATGCGTAAGGAAAGTTTATAAAACCCGTGTTATCGAACAACAACGAAGTTACGTTTAGTTGTAACACAATAGAACTTTTCTTACGAAAGAGGTATCTTTGAAATTACGATGAAACATTTTCCTCTTGTTAGTCATATCCTCTTCACGTAGATATAAGGTACACATCAATAGACTGCGAAACTTTGAACAAAATACAAATTTGTTTAGTCGACCGTATTTCTTCTCTTTATAATTATGCGAAATACGCAGTTTACTCATTAGTGAGAGCAAGTCTTATTACATACTAATGTATGGTAACTTTAAATAATTAAATTCTTTTAAATTCAAAGAGGGGAAAAAACGCAAGGACTTCAATTATACGAGCAGTTTTACACGTCTGTAATTTTTTTGAAAATTCCACGTGGCCTATTATAAGGAGATTAGGTAAGAAGTTCTCTAACTTTGATTTTTAACTAAAATTTTAGCATCGGGTATTTTACTAATTTCTGAGATATTAATAAAAAAACTTTCAGTTCCGCACACTTAATATTTCGCAATACGAACGTATACAGACCGTACTAATAAGCACGTGGGAAAATGTTTACGTTTAATGTGTGATGTACAAAGCAAGTTGTCAGTTATGAAAAATAAGATATAAAATCATAAATGCTAATGATATTATTTCAACCATTCAAAACGCAGTGAAACGACATTTAACAATATTTGGAGACGGTTGATTAATTTTATGTATTTGATTTCTTATGTGTCTTCTGTGTATGTATACAGTAGCGGCGGAAAGTATGTTGACACCTTTTCAAGCGGAATAACTTTTTTAACCCCTTCGCTACGGCAGCTCCATCCGCCGAAGTACCGTCACTGAACGGAAACTCGCTCCGGAAATATGTATGTCTTTTACACCGGTGGACATTATTTTCATTTTCAGAATCGGTTACCTCAGTTTCAAACATAATACTTTTTTTATGCTTTGTACTCATTCTGAAAGGGCCTAAACTATTTATGTAAATACATTTTCAAATAAAACCCTAACCTCAAATTCTAATTTTTAAGAGTTAAGAATTATACCTTAAGCTGATCTATTCCTAACTCCTGTAAAAACCGAATATGAAAAATCATTTACTGTCTAATGGATTCGATAGAATATTTGATATAAAACAGTAAACGATCGTCTTGGTGTAACGAAATTATATTACATTTAACGAAAAATGTTACCATCGACTATAAATGGCATTTCTATACACGTCATTTCGATGCCGCATATATGCGGCGCCAGTATCCGACGACGAATGAATGAGGACGAACGAATGAGGATGTGTTTACAATCCTCGGCGAGCGGTAACTGGCAGCGAGTATCGCTGTTCTTTTCTACATTCGGCATTGCATCAAAGAATAGTGGTTTCTAGCTTAAAGGACGATAAGACCCGTGCTGCTGACATAAAACACGGATTCAGTGTATTAACCCTTTCAGTACGAGCGCCGGATATATGCGGCATCCATGTGACAGCCTGTATGCACGAGCGCCACCTATAGTGGCGAATTTTATATAAATGTCTTTTAATATCGAAACTATAAACGTCACTTGTTAGAAGAAACATTGTTTTATTAAGTCCTGTTCTTAGAAAAATCTTCATACAAAGGAGGACTGACCACGCGTTATGTGTGCATTTTCGAAGCTGCGCCACGTACAGCGAGAGTGTCGCGGTGGACAGAGCGCTGGTACCGAAAAGGTTAATAAAAAATCGGTCTGTTCAATGTAAGAGCAATAGGAATCGCATGGAGACGGTTAGTCTCGGGCGAAAAGATTCTCAGTTCTAACGAGTCATTACTTCGTCATAGCTAGAAACAGGTAGCCCTTTTCAAAGCTATTGGCCTTTTAGCATCCTACGTGAATATCGCGTGGAAGCGGTGCGCGCACCGAAAAATCCGATGACATTTGCTACGAATTTGGATTTGCTTTTCATTTCTGGCAATATCAACTCTTAAACTGGATATTTATGTTTGTTCTTTAGGTTGGCACTTATTTTCGACATTTGAATTTTTTTAGGCCACCCCTAGGATTGTTCCAATTAATAAAAAAGAATCTGTGCAAAATTTGATCAGCCTCGGATAACGAGAAAGGATGCCCCCAGGGTCCTTAAACATTAAAAGATTTAATTAAATGCTCATAAAATCGTTTTTCTTGAATATCTTCCAAATCATTGATTATATCGAAAAATATGTTGAACAAAACTTATAGATCTGGTCAGGCTACGTTTTTTACGTCGTGTTACTTTTTCTCGTAAAACAAACGGTTTTCGAAAAAATTGAGAAAAATATCAAAACAAAATCAACAAATTTTTTTTTTAAATTTGAAAACTGAAGTGTGTTTTTATTATCTTTAATCAATGAACATTAACGAAAAATGTGTTTTTGTGTATAAAAGTTTGTTCTGACAGTTCGACTAGAAACGACCTTAATATTAACAGCAGGTAATGAATACTGTACAAACAACAATTTTTGACAGTTCTACATATCAAGTCCCACTCACACCAATATTATTACCCCGACAGACGGTTTATAAAATACAGTCTCAATTTCGTGTGCGTTTACCCATCCATCGGCATGCATCATTCAACATTATCGTTTCGCCGATACTCCCGCGTTATACGATAGCTTTATTTTACGTCCACCCGAGATTCGATAAAAATGTAAATGCGCCGTACATATTTATGCTGCCGACTTGATCGCGCGAAAAATTTCTATACATCCCTCTGTTGTTATCAAACTGAACCTGAGTTCACGCACGAGCAGCATCAATTAGATTCCTCGAGCGTAACGGATAATTCAGTTTGTACAGTCACGCTTCTTTTGTTTGTACCCATGGATTGTGTACAGGCAGAACAGATTTTCACATGTCTCTACTATGCTCAATTTTCAGAAATATAATTTTGTAAAGAAGTATAGTGCTTAAGTTTATGAATTTTTTCCTTGAACCGCAAATACGATGTGAATGATTCTGATATTGAACGATTCTGTAGACAGTGTAGTCCAGGCTTGGGCAATTTCTACCCTAGCGTCGTTTCACGACCCCCACTACCAGTGTGCAGTTTCCCCCAGTTTATCTCTTCTGGAGATAACCTCGTATATAGGTTTCTATCCACCTGCTCCTTTCTCCCGCACACCATAAGGGCATCAGGTGGGGGGTCTCAGGAGTGGGAAGAGGACTCGCATGTGGCTCGCGAGCCACTAATTGCCCGGGCCTGCTGTAAACTTTCTTAAATGCAGCGGTATCCATAGCATTATAAACATTTAAGCATGTTTAAGCAATGTGTCAAGAGAACAACACGCACAAAGAAATTCATTCCCTAAAGCAGAAACTGAAAAATAGAGATTTATGACGTTAAATTATTTTTTCTATCCTTTTACACTTCACAGATCGCAAGTCAGATGGTAAAAGTTTCATTAAAAAAAAATTAAAAATTAGAATACTTGAAATCTTTTGCTTCGCTTGCATTAGTGTGATCGTCGCCGATACTTGACCCCTCGCTGGCACGGTTGTCGAGCGTGTCTACCGCACGACTGGTTCCAACGGGGATTTCCTCCCCCCCCCCCCCTCAGTGGTGGGAATAAAATGTTAATAGGTTCAGTAGGGATCTTTTCAGTAGGGAAGAGAATACTGTACTGCGCATAATCTTTCGTAGAGATATTTACAGCTATGTGTACAATATAATTGATTTACTAAAACGTATTCATGATTACTAAAATGTAATCATACAGAAACGCAAAGAAACGTAGGGTGTCGTATCTGTTCATCAATGTCTGTACTCGTGCTGAATTAGAAAAAAGAGATTGGTACGATTCAAACCAATCGGTCTAATTCTACAATAGTTAGAAGCTGCTCAAACCCGTTCGAACTTAACAAATTAAGCGCCGATCATCGATGATACGGCTTACGTTATAATTTTGTTTGTAATTAATTTTGTTACTTTTTTGCTATACAGAACAATCTTTTGTACAGTTTTAACTACTTGTTTCTTGGTTCTTTCTCGTCCACAATAATTTCATGTTTAAAAATCTTGCTAGCATAGATGATTCGAAACCTCAGGGTAGATTGAAACAAAAAAATAAAGATCACTCTTAATCAAGGCAATTGTTACTGTGGTTGTAATGTTTCAGAGCAATTGGCCATGTAGTTTTTGAGATTTTATCGCTAGGTGAAAAAGTACATTTTTAGAAAAACGCATTTTTGGACTCCAGAGCAAGAGTGTATTAAATGGACTCCAGAGCAAGAGTGTATTTTTTGAAAAAATGACATTTTACATGTTTCTCTCATCAAATTTTCCACTCATTCTAATGGTAAAAATGATAAGTTTCTTATTTCAAGTTATAAGTTTCTTATACAAGCTTTTTACACCATTAATGTGCTTTCCTCTAAAGTTTGAAAAGTGTGACCTTAATACATAGATACATGGCTCTGGGGTTCAGATTTAAAGTTTTTTAGTGATACCGCTCCTTCGAAACATCGTTCTTCTGGAATCGGTGTAACTTTGTCATATCAATGAATTTAAATATAAAATTTTGAGAACATATTTTTAAAGTTCTATACTTTTTCAAAATGCAACTGAACACGTTTTACTCGAAATCAAGTGTTTAAAATCGATGCCAAAAATATCTGAAATACTACTGAAGCAACTTTGATAAATTTTGTAATTCCATTCTTCTTCTCCTCTTTCTCTAGTCCCAAGTACTTATCATCGTATAGTCCTAGATGAAACAGATTTTTGATTCGTTAATTTCTCCTTCCTAACGAAAAGAAAAAGAAACTGAAAGTTTAGGTAAAAACGATATATTTGAGTTGAAATATTCAGAATTGGTTTCGACGAAGTGTAGTCTTTTTCGTCTAATTTAGTGTAAGATATAAGAAAATGTGTGTTAGATAAAACAGAGTTACATATAAATAAATATCTGGTACCACAAATGGTGTCTTACAGAAATGGCTTTAGGAAAATGGTTGCCACGTCTGCCTAGTTTAACATATTTAGCTCAACTTGTCATCAATTACCATCTGAATATCATATACACATTGATTTTGTAAGGAAACATAATGTTATATAGAGAGTGTCCCACGAGCTCTGTCCACTTGAATATCTAAGTTATTTCAAACAATACGAGAAAATGTTACTTACAGAAGTTGTAGGGTTTAAGAAACTACATAATATGGTATAAATGATATTCTTGCAAGTGGAGGCGTAGAGAAGATATAGAGATCACCTTTGTTTTTTTAAACGGAATGTCGAATTTTTCAGCTCGATTTCGATATATTGGCGTATTGTGAGTATAAAAGTATTAAAGTGTATTTGTCCTAAAACTTACCGTTGCTGAGATATTTGACTGTTTTCATTCTATTACTTTTATTATGGAACGTATTCAAGGATATGCTCGCTACGTCATATGTAAACATTGGTAGGCTTTCGACGTCTCTCAATGTCAGTCAGTTTCTCAGTTAGTGAACATAAGATAGTCAATATGAAATTTTCAGTCGAAGAACAATTAGAGATGCTTCTAATTTATGGAGAAAGTAAGAGAAACGCAATTCTGGCTCGAAATTTGCACGGTGAAAGATATCCAAACCGCATATGCCCTTCACACAAGATGTTTGAAAGATTGTGTAGAAAATTAAAAGAAACTGGAAGTCTTGCTGTTCGTAAGACGAATCGTGAAAAGCCTGTATGTAGCGCTGAAGAGAATGAAATGAATGTTGTTGCAATGGTATATCATTACCGTCATATCAGTGTACGTCAGATTCAGCGTGTATCTGAAATCAATAAAAATAGTGCATCACGAATTCTCACTCGTTATAAATATCATCCGTACCACTTTAGCCTTCACCAGAAATTACATGACATGGATTACGTAAATCGTGTTAGATTTTGTGGATGGGCTCAAGAGCAGCTACAAATCAATCCACTTTTTTTCTCTTGAATACTATTTACCGATGAGGCTAATTTACATAATATGCATTATTGGTCAGTATAAAATCCTCACTGGTTATGAGAAATTGATCATCAAAGACGCTCGCCCATTAATGTGTAGTGTAGAATCATAGGGTAACAAATAATTGGGCCTTATTTCATTGACGGACTTTTACTGGTCAAAAATATGATGCGTTCTTAAAAAATACATTGCCAAATAGATTAGAAAACGTGCCATTAAGCGTTCGTCAGACAATGTGGTATCAGCACGATGGATGTCTAACAAACTACGCTCGAAGGGTGAGAAGTACACTTAATGAAATATTCTCAAATCGATGGATAGGATGCGGTGGCCCTATTTGCTGGCCAGCACGAAGTCCAGATTTAACACCCCTAGATTTTTTCTTGTGGGGAACATGGAAAAATATTGTGTATCGAGATGCACCAACAACTCCGGAAGATATGAAGCAACGAATTATCGCGGCATGTGCCACAATAGACGCTCCAATAATAAGACGTGTAAGAGACGCAACACTTCAAAGACTACAACGTTGCATCGCTGCAGATGGCCGATATTTAGAACATTCTCCATGAAAACAGTCAAATACTTAGGAACGGTAAGTTATAGGACAAATACACTTTAGTACTTTTATACTCAGAATACGCCAATCTATCGAAATCGAGTATAAAAAATTGGACATTCCGCTTAAAAAAACAAAGGTAACCTCTATATCTTCTTTACGCATCCACTTGCAAGAATATTATTTATACCATATTATGTAGTTTCTTAAACTCTACAACTTCTGTACGTAACATTTTCTCGTATTGTTTGAAATAACCAAGATGTTCAAGTGGACAGAGCTCGTGAGACACACTGTATACAGGGTGTTCAAAAAAAAAGCATTCAATATTTACATGGTGTATAGGATACACTGTACTGAGTAAAAAAGCTTGAAAAAAAATAAATTTTCTTACAAAGAAAAAAAAATCATTTCATTTTCTTTTTATTTTTCTAACCTGATATTACGCGAAAAAATTTTTCAGGAAATAAAGTGAAATTACTCGTTAATTATTAGGTTTAGGACTAATGAAGATCAATACTTTTTTCCTCAGAATTCGACATTCTTCCATATTTTGGTATAAAAAATATAGTATTTCATTTAAAAAAGCAAAGTCGACCTTCAAATCTCCGAAACACTTCCACCTGTAAAAAAAATAAATACACTAAATTCTGTACCCCTTCAGACCATGCAACTTCTGTATACAAAACTTTTTCGTGCAACGCATTCTTTGGAAGTTATATAGATGTGCAAGTTGCGTGGACCACCCTGTATATAACTTATGGTTAAAGTTTAAAGTTTAAGGATTCCAAAGGTATATACTATTTATTTACTAGATTATTCAGATGGTGATACATTTTGAACCAGCTTTCGAAATACATCAACCAACTTGTCAGTTTGTGGTAACTGCTTCAAGTTAACAATTGTTTATAGTAGATCGGCTAAAAAGATGAGAGAGTTTCGCAGGGGTATAACGTAGTAATGTATAACAGAGTATTCTCGGCAGAGAGGTAGAAGTCATAGCCAAAACAAAGAGGCACTTCTCCAAGATATACAAAGAAGCGTTGGAATTCGTGAAGCTCTGAGCAATATAACACCACTTCAATTAAATTTGGAGTTCATTTATCTCAATTTCCTTAATGTTCCGCGGACCAATTAAAAGTATTTGTTTGTTGACTGTCAATTCAAAGTAAGAGTCAACTACATTTTGAAATAGGCGCAATGCACGACTGTAACGAACGCTTCTTCTAGATGGTCACGGCTTCTTGCATTCGCCTAACACTCATCATTCTTACTTTTTTTATTCACCTCAATTCGGCACTTCTTAAGAGAAGTTATATGGTTTTACATTAAGCTTAACGGCGAAAATTTACAAATATAGCATGAGAGTCTTCGTACATATTATATACGAAGATTAAACTTTTTTATGATGCAAAATATTAGATGACACGCCGCAGTGTTTGGTATGGTTGGCCACGGTAGGGCCCCCTCAAATGCTTGTTTCCCCCACCAACCTTTCTTTTGTACATCGCACATCTCCGTCGCGTTCGCTGTTGTCTCATGTCTTCGTTGCTCCACCGTACGTACCTTCGTAGCTACTCGCAACAGTCTTTGACCATATACACTCATAAACATTTAATTTATTTGAGGAGTGTACTTATAAACCTGATATAGGTATAGTACGTGTATAGAAATGCTGAGAATTCAGTGAAGGCAAGATAACAGGAACATGTGACGTCACAAGATAATTCCTATGATGATTCCAAAATGGCTGATACGGCAGACCGACGCCGATGCTACGCTAGTTTGCTGAAAATTATATTCCCTTCTAGTATAACGTAATATAATTGTGTAAAATAATTATGTAACATATGAAATTATGTAAAAATAACTGCAGTACCTTAAAATGTTGTAAATGTGATTGGTTTATATGTAAAATACATTCTGTACCCTGGATAATATGCGATAGTTGTTAATCTTCTGAATCAAATATCGATTCCTAAAATAGTTAATACATAGTACATAGTACATAAAATGCTAAATTCTTTGAAATTATCCTGCCCATTCTTTCCATGTACTGTGCATACGACGCGCCCACTGAATCCCTTCCCTCTCCCAACCAAGCGTTGGCACTGTCCTTACGGTCCGTGGTTTGAGGAGCATAGCTTATACATCTTTGGAACCTGTGACGTCACGTATTCCTTTATCTTTTCTTCAAGAAAAATTATCTGTGCTGGGTCTACAAGTGTATATAGTCTAGTATAGGGCTGTTTCCATCGAAGGTCGAAGTTTCGAAGCTCTGAAACTTGGTGCACTTCGAAGAGTCGAAGTTTCGGAAAAGTAACAACCCTAGTCTAGTGGTGTAAGGCGACGGTCAAAGCGAGACCTTTCTCCATGGTAACGGCGATTAGTGGAAGGGGACAGTGGGCGCTTCGTGGGTACAGTTTTACCTCAATCGAGGCACATGTGTCCAGCACTGGTACACATGAAAACGCGAAGACTTATGACGAACAAGATTTAAACCACATAATTTGGCAGTTTCCCCTACTAGATGTTCAAAAAACACTTCTATTAAACAAACTGAGGAAATACAAGTTTTACCCACCACTAAACATACATACAGTTTGTTTGAGTACGATTCGAGATAGTATGGTCAATCGATATATAGAGTTGACCATTTAATTAGGAACACCTAAATATCTCTGTTACTAATAACTAGACTGTGGATCTTTATGGAAAACAAAAATTTCCCGTGTATAATAAGGTATGTGTATAATAAATTACCTATGCGAAATAAGACTTTCTCACCAATTTTGGCTGACCTTAAAATATGTTGTCAAGGTCATCATTCTGAATTACTTTTTTGAATATTCCGAAAAAAACTGATAGGATAGCTATAGTCGAACTACGTCTTTCTGTAATGACCGAATTCGTCCTTTAGAGCGCGCGCGTGTGTGTGTGTGGGGGGGGGGGGGGTTTACACACCTCTCATCTGTTACTGAATCATGCTTCGTTCTGGCTGCATCCAGCCAGACCATAATCATCCCTTCTATAAACAAAGGTTCGGACGTTTTTCGTTCTCAGGAAAGAGATTAGGAAAATTCTAATCGAAATAAACGCGGAGAAACTTCTCCATACGTAACAGGTTCTTGCTTTAACCCTTAAGTGGACCATTAAAATGTACTTTAAACAAAACTGGTAAACAGAAAAATAATGTGATAGTAAAATTTCTAAATAAAATAATTACTGGTATGAATTTGAGTGGGGTCGCAACGGCCCTAATAGTTCAATTAGGGGTTAATGACCCTGCAACAGTTTACGTAATTTGGACAAAATTATTTTTTTATCGTAATACATTATTAAAATTAAAAGCGTTTATTTAACATGTATCTTGACTAAACGTGTTGGTCTAAGCATAAATAGAGTCGTATTTACGTTCGTATTTATTGATCCAACATATGCACATATTAACTCAAATAATTAATAATAGCAAGGCTATCTTGATACATATACTTAATTTTTATTCGAAAATTGTATTTAATACAACTGCACAGAATTCTGTTTAATCTGGCATAGAATAGATGATGTTAATATTCAAGACATTGGAAGCCCATATATTAGTAAATAAAGTTTTATAGTTGATAATAAAGTAACTTTTACAGCGTGACTACAGAACCAATTTATCGATAGTTGACAAATATTGTTGGTCTTAAAAAATGTATTCCTAGAAAAATTTTAAACGTGTGTTTTTGTAATATGATGCAAGCAATACAATCCAAAATGCATTTATTTAGGATTGCATGTCGATAATGAATGAACTGTTGAAATGCTCTTACCACTGCAATGTGAAAGTCACATTGATTGTTAATTTACAATGTATACTATTAGTTCTAACCTTTGGGCTTAGATAAGGTTAAGTTTGTGTGTGTCGAAACGAATTATATCGTACCAGTTTCATCTAATTCTGGAGGGGCAAAAGTGGTCCACGTCGTTATTAACTGCAGATCACATAACACGACATAGCACTAATCTAGATAATTACGTCGGTCTTCGCTGACCAAATGTAGGACCGCCCTGATAAATCGTTGTGAGTGTAATTGGCAAATGAAAATAGTGACGCAAATCCTGAAAAATTGCATGTTTACCGTGGAATTTATTCACTTTGTCGCGATAGAGATTAAACAGAAATTATTTAATCCAGATCGAATCAGCTGCAAAATTAGTAGTGTCGTTCGCGTATGTTCACGCCCAGTCGTAAATCAACGGGGGCTTAACCTTTTCGTTACGGCGAGGCAGTCCGCTCCGTCGGAGAATCACCACTGAAAGTGACACCGCGCCAAAAAGTGTGCACATAGTCGGCACTCGATACAGTGAATTCTCATTACGAGTCAGTGCCAACCTTACAATTTGGAGTCAATAGAAACACCGTGGTGAGGGGCCGAAGCTCGAGAGCCGTTTCTCGAGCTACGTGCAACATTGTATCGGAGAAAGACATTTTCTCAATCTCCTTGTCACTATCGCTTAGCAGTCATAGGCTTTTATGACTTGTAGACGGATATGACTCTTAGGTTTCCAGCGTGCTCTGTGTATTTCAAATGCGACGCTCGGCGATAACCTCAGATTTCATCTAAGTGTTAGTCACCAGAACGGCGCAACTGACTCGTAAAGAGAATTCACTGTACACAGGTCGTCGCATGGGTGCCGACTATAGTTTAAAGTAACGAAAGGGTTAAATCGATAAATATGATATGTTGTATAATGAAAATTTCATCGAAAAATTTCGTAAATATTTAAACTTGCAGAACAGTTTTAGTTAGCTGTTTGTTTAGTTAAGTCAGTTCCTTAAATTGTGTAGGAAATGTAAATGATATGCTGGACTGTAAGTAATGTTTAACAAGTGGTTAATAATGTGTTTATTTCATTTAAAACTGTTTAAGTTTGGAATAATCGTGACGGCCTGGCCAAACATTTCAACTTTAAACACACGTAACTTTTGAACCAGTGAATTCCTAACATTAAAACTTGGATTTTTGGCATTTTCTCCTCAAAATCTACAGGATTATATAAAAAAAAGTTAAAAATTTTTGGGTTGTCAAGGTAAAGTTTAAAAATCATAGCAAGGTAGTTACATCAATAAACGTTATTTCAATAAGAAGTAATAAATACTTACTTAGTTAACATATTCTAATACTATACTGTAGGCTAGTTTGTTTTGTGCTATAAAGTGTTTCTTGTAAGTTAATATTCTATTTTTGCCTCGTTTAATCCTTAGAACAGTTTAGTTAGAACAGTTTCATGCCCAATGAGTTATGAGCGGCAATCAACTGAAAATATTAAAAATGTTCCAATAAGCATGCTCGATGTCGAAGAAGGTTTCGCATATAATTAATTAAAGTAGCGATAAAAGGAGAAATAAACGGATTTCTCCTCTATAATACATATAACTAACGTAAAGGTGGACAGGTTGTGTTCATGGAAAAAGATTGCGCTTCGAGGAAATACTTGCAGCACTGTGTCGGGC
The DNA here is from genome assembly GCA_028454245.1 of Halictus quadricinctus. Classification (NCBI taxonomy): domain Eukaryota; kingdom Metazoa; phylum Arthropoda; class Insecta; order Hymenoptera; family Halictidae; genus Halictus; species Halictus quadricinctus. The sequence goes on from CM052111.1 coordinate 15,204,321, forward strand.
CGCAAAAAAGAAAAGCAGACAAATGTAAGTATTGCGTGAAGCTTAACGTGAAGTACACGCGACACAGATCACGCTACGAGCGAGCAAGAACTAAATTCTTATCTCGGTTTCATTCTTGCAAATTGATGTCAAGAAGATCTAAACGACAGTTTTATGCGTTTGTCGATGTAATTACTCGCGTGAACCTTCTATTGGAAGTTTAACGATAGTCACTCCGTAATTAGAAGGTATAAAATGGTTCCTTTCTAATGCTCCATCACTTGCAATAAACATATAAACTTAAATAATATATTATAAACGGTATTCTAGTGCGTATTGTATAATCAAAATCAACATTACTTTACGTGATCAAGAAGGCTGAAAATATAGAATATTTTTTTATACAAGTCTTTACTTTTAAGATAAACAAATTTAAACCTACAACATATAATGCATACCGTATATCATGTAATCCACTGTATTGAATACTTAGAAAAGTTTTGCTTAGAAATGTTTCTAAATTTATATTTTTGCGTCATGAGAATTACATCCTGATACTTCGTCGATGTAAGCGTTCCAGCAAAGTTATGCTTAACATTCAATTTTATTCTTTCCAGACTAGTATTCCTCACATTTTGCAGTAGTGTAGTAATCTAATCACTGCAGAATTATATTTAATGATAAAAATAATTTATTATTAAATACAGAGTGACGATACAGAATTCATAAAATTGACGGAGATGATTTTTATTATGATACTGAAATACGCTAATTTAGTGCGTCCAAATTTAATTTCAGGTCTAGTTCCAAATCTCAATTTGTTTCAAGAACGAATATAATTTTATGTATGAAGAAAATTGAATATATAATTTTTTCAAAATAAATTATACAGTTTTGTCTATTGAGGCTTTCGGGTGTAAGCCGTGTCCTAAAGGAAGAAATTTTCCAACGTTCTGCAAGCATTGCAGCTAGCTTCATCAGGGGGTCAGAAGACACACTGATACTGTATCAGTCGCGCTGAGCCTAAGAGACGACAGTTTTACCGGGCCCACTGTACAATAACAATGGATTCAGCGATAGTTATTGTTTCATCTGACATGAATAATGCATATTATATTTATCAATTATATTAGAATTTTTCTAAGGTAGTAGAAAGAATGATGGAGAAAATAATGTTAGAATCAGAAGGAATAATTGTAGGAAAAAATAAATATATTTCTGTTTTACAACAATAAATCAAATAAGGAACTACTTTTATTAATTATAATAAAGAAAATACTTTCTTTGTTCTCATCGTGTGGGCCTTACACCACATATACTTGTAGACCCAGCATAGGTATAGTACGTGTATAGGAAAAGAATCCAGTGAATCCAGTGAAGAAAATATAACGGGAACATGTGACGTCACAAAATAATTCTTAGAATAATTCCAAAATGGTTGATACGGCAGACCTTTATTCTAATACCTTAATGAAACATATGGAATAAACATTTGTATCTCAAATATACTTTATATATTGATTATTTCATGATAAAATGCAAAATTCTTCGAAATTATCCTGTCCATTCATTCCATGTACTGTGTACACGATGCGCCCCCTCCCCCCAAGCCAAGCGTTGGCATTGTTCTTATGATCTGCGGATTGATGAACATAGCTTATACTAGAGGCTTGGCATTTAACTGGCTTGATCTGAGGTTTTCTCGAAGGCTCTACGCCTCCTTGACCCGGCCGCACGTCTCACTCCTCGTGACTAATCCAAGTTCTCGAGACACCTCAGGCCCGTACTATATCAACTGCGCGTAGTGCATTAAGGCGATAGTACTGTCGATAGTACCTCATGGGTAATGTGGAAACCTATTCATACGGGTACTGCCTTAAGGGTCGAAAGAAACAAGACGGTTAAGACGCCGAAGGTGTATGGCCGGTAGATTCAAGAACAGGATGTAGGAATTCTGTCGGCCGAACAGCGGTCTTCGTCCCAATTATATTTTTTAATATTAACAGGTCCTCAGATAAACTGTCGGTATCTCTCCTCTACAACGTAATGGAGATAGGAATCATCCCTGCCTCTTGGTGAAACAGCATCACACATCCTTACATTATACGTAAATTACACATAGTATAGAAATAACATTTTCTAACAATTATGTAAAAAAAAAACTATTATATTCACTTGTTCACCAGGTCAAATTGTTTCAGCCGTGAGAAATGATATTGACACCGTTAAAATTGGGTCATTCCATGCGAAAGCGGATTTTGTAAAAATTAGAATATGTTCTAGTCTTTAGTGACCTATCAATGAATCTCAAAGGTTTTTTTGATTTCTTAAAAATTGTTGAGTTTAATGAAAACATAAGAGTATCTAATGAAAATGGTGTCAATTGAAAAAGATGGTATTTTTACCATTTATTTATCTTATTTATAAAAAATTTGGAAAAAATGAAGATATAATAGCCCCAAGTGTCCCCATTACAGACTTGTTTTTAAAAAAGTTGGCACTTTAAATTGTTTCACTGTGCCGATTGTAAGATTTATATTGTTTCTTTTTTCGTTATAAGAATAAATTGTTATTTTGTTTGTTTCTTAGTTTGTTTGTTTTAACGTTTAAATTCCTTAAGAACGTATTCCGCACCTGTTTTATCACGACGAACTCCGAAAAGTTCTAGTTTTACACTCGACATCGATAGAAGAAACATCGGTGAAACAGCTTTTTAAAAATAATACAGCATTTATAATGTTTTTCTCCCTTCGTGCTGCCACTCCGCGTTTGTATACGCAGAGATTTCGATCGCCCAGAATACTTGTCTGTGGCCGACAGGCTCCACAGCATAGACATCTCTGGGGTGTAGAGGGGAGTAAACGGTTCTGTGGTTCTGGTACCCAACGAACGATGTTCGGCACTTAGCTTTTGTTGCAAGCGTCTCGAGCGCCTCTCAAGTGGCCTCTGGATACGCCAGTCCTTGTGACTTACGGAAACGTTCAAAAATTTCTGAGACTCTCCGAACGGTCTTGTTTGTTTCGACTCCCGCGGTTGATATGGTACGGGCCTGAGGTGGCTCGAGAACTAAGACCGTCACGGGGAGTGAGCCGCGCGGCTGCGTCAAGGGAACGTAGCCCTCGAAAATGCCACGGAAATTTGTATTAATTCTGAAGCCTGGTCTAAGGTTCTTATGGTCTGTCGGTTGATGAGCATAGCTTATACATCTTTCAAACCTGAGACGTCATGTGTTCTTTTATCTTTTCTTGAAGGAAAATGTTCTGGACCGGGTCTGTAAGTATATATGGTGTAAGACGTTGACACATGCATTCTCTCTATATAATATTCTTTTCAAACTTAATAGCCAACCTCGTTCCTCGCTTCGATACTCTGAGCGCTCACCAAAGTCTGACACACTCCCATAGACCGCCAAATACAAATACAAATACTTTCCAACATGAATATTTAGAAAACAGGAAAAACATATGTATTTACTGTTTTAATGTTATGGAATGAATTTAGGCTCCTTTTAATAAGCTCACTTTGAGTGAAAACAGCAGTTCTTGTACCGAGATTACTTTTCTTACAATTATGTGTATTTGTATAAATGTACAAAAGTGGGGATTTTATAACAGAGTGCACTAAACCATCATTTCGTTCCTGGGATGTTAATCATTACTTCTCCTTCCTTTTAAGCAATATGCCCACGATAGGTCCATGATACATGTCCAATTTTTAAGAAGAGTTTTCTAAAAGTTTGTTTATTTTATTATTATTTGAATATAGATTCTATCAAATTGTTATTATATTTAGATAAACAGCCTTGTATTATTTTAACTTCTGTAAATTGTTACGAACCAGGACTGCGAGCAACGCAGGAGGCCGACGAGGCCGCGAGGCCGACGCTATTATCCCAGAAATATGGTTTTAATTTGTTAGTTAGGTACGCGGACGAACCCGGTGCGAAACCGAGGAGCTACTAGGAGGGTGAAACTTCTTGAACGAACCCAATGGGAAATTGAGGAGTCACTGGAAGAGACGCGCAGACGAACCCGGTGCGAAACCGGAGAGCTGCTAGGAGGTTGTGTAACAGCGCGGACGAACCCAATGCGAAATTGGGGAGTCGCTAGGAGGTTGGATAACTCACAGACGAACCTGATACGAAATCAGGGAGCTGTAGGCTGCGGACGAACCCAATGCGAAACTGGGGAGCCGCTGGGATGGTATAATTTTTGTGGACGAACCCAATGCAAAATTGGGGAGCCACTAGGTTGGAGAAATCTTTGTTGGGCTATGGTATGTCGTAAACGAACCTGATGCGAAATCAGGGAGCCGCTAGGATAGTTAATAGGCTTCGTAACTTATATATAATTTAATTGATACAATCCGAGCGCTAAAATTGTATCCTGTGGGAAAATTCAACTATTAGATTAAGATATTGGGCAATAATTAAGGGTTTGTAGATTACGCGAGTTAACAAACGAAATATATTCTGAATTTGAAAATTGTGTTACAAGTGCTGGTGTCGCGAATGAATTTAGAGTAAGTAAACAATGAAAGAATTGTTACCTGTGATGCATCGTTTTGACGCACTGGCAATGTGGGGTCTAAGAGCAATTTTTAAATGCCAAATAGAAGCTATACCGAACTAACGGAATCTATAAGGTTAAAATTTGATTCGAAAGGGACTTGAACCCGATCTCACTAGAATTGACTCTTACGCGTGTAACGCGACGTGACTCTACACGATTACTGACCGACTACTGACCGAAGGAAATGAAAATGAACGGATTTATATACCCTGAAAATGAAAGGGGTGCTCTGTTTATAATTTCATGTCACATAGGGTCACACTCACATTTTTTGTCAGATCTAATGAAAACTATGCCTTAGATTTTCGTTAAAAGGAGTTAATAGGAGGTCATCTAGGCTATTTCTTCTAAGAAACTTAATTGACGGATTCCAGAAGAGAGTGTTCTAGAAATTTTCGTATAAAGAAGTCATACGGTATCTTTCCATAAATAAAAGGGTTCCTGTTGGGACGCTTTTCGTTCTCAGGAAAGAGATTAGAAAATTCTAATCGAAATGAACGTGGAGAGAACTTCTTCATACGGAACAACATTACTAGATAAATTAAATTTACATCATATCCTAACTGCAGAAATGTATAAATTAATTTGTAACACATTTCTTCAATTAACTTTTTACTTCGATCGTATGAAATGTTTAGTAGAAAAATAATAACTGCTTCAAAAGTGTAATACGCGCTGATTATACAGTGTATGCTCACGCATTTGTAATGTATTGCATTGTGCAAACACAATATGTTAATACTTCTATTCTTCTATTCTTCTTCTATTTAATGTGTTTATCAAGAAAATAAATTTTTATTGGGTATCATCCGTTAGAAATGTGATCGTGAAAATAATGTTAAAAGACTCTTTCGTTCAAGGTAGCACATTGTGTAAATCAGGTCTGCCTAACGATGGCTCGCTGAACAGGTGTGGCTGCTTCTCCTCTTCGTCTGCTCGGTGAGTCAGTCCCCACCATGTCCACCCCAACTTTTCCTTCGGCACGAGACCCACGACTGCTGTACCGGCAGGCTACTCACCACTTCTACGTATTTATGTACATGTAAATGCCGAAGGAAAAGTCGGAGTGAAGGAGTAGCTACTTCTACCTCATTTACCTGGTGTAAATGAAACATACCCACTTGAAAGATTTCCAAGCTAACTACAATACTATCTCCTTAACTGTCGTAAAGGTATCTACCGGTGAGAATAGTATCGGTGAGATTCACACTAATGCAAGCAAAGCAAAAGATTGCAACTTTACTAATTTTTACTTTTTTCTAACTTTTACCATCATATTAGTCTCGTTTCTCTATTTAAAATGACGCCAAACGCGATATAATTACGATTGTAACTACTTGTGTAATAAGCGAGATAGATAGAGAGAGAGAGAGAGAGAGAGAGAGAGAGCGCTAATATTTTGCAATAAAGGTTGTCATGTGAAAATTATTGTGTCAAGCGAAAGAGCTATTGTAAGCACGTAACGTCCAATGGATAAAGCGAATTATTTTCTCGTTCATCTCGTTTTTCTTGACGTCAACTGTCTTCCTGATGCACATCAGTCGGTCATAAACTGTTCCTGGTGTTACAATTTCAAGGAACGGTACGTTATTTTTAGTAATGACTGACACCTTCTTCCGCACTACATTAGATTAACTTCGTGTATACAGCAACTAATAAAAAAATATAGCAAATCAAATTGTTTCCATTTGTTTGATTTTCCCTTCGCCCTCGGAGATTCAGCTGCAATACAAACAATGGCGACTCCTTTGCTGATTCACCGGCACAGTAGAAGTGGGCTACTCACACTAGCGACAAGAAAACGTTCAAAAGTCTCCAGGGTGCCAACAGACCTTAGGTCGAGAGAGTATCTTCCTTCTTGTCCAGTCAGAGGTGAGCTTAGTTAGACCAAGCGTAGGCTCGTATTTCCCTAAGCGGCAATACTCTGGCTCCGTCGAAATCAGGAGTAACGGAACTGTACGTATTCAGGTTACTACACACAGGGAGAACAAGATAGATAGTCTTCTATCTCTTTCTCTGACGTCATTTGCTCCAAACATTTCCCACCGCACGGATGGCAATACGATGTACTCGCATGGCACAAAGCGTTTATTGACCATTCCCAGTTTAGACTATCGCAACGACAGTCGTATCTTTATATCGCGCGGCAAGTTGCTTTGTGACGTTCCGACCGAGACGCTCTGATGAGTCCAAGTTCGTAAACTAGAATTTTCTTTGAGTTCATCATGCTTTTATACTGGGTAATTCTTGTTAAAGTGACCGAGTGAGTTTTCTCCAAAATAGAAATAAATATGAAAAATTTAATCAAACGAAAGATATTCTGTTTGCAGAGGGGAATCCTGTTGATGTACATATGACGACGTTGTAGGTAGTGGCCTAATTTAACCCGTTTGTGCTTTTAAGACTACCTCTACTGCCTTGGCACTTGAAGACGTTGACATGGCGGCGGCCTTACCTGTCAAAAACACTTAAAATCGTTCAATTTTAAACACGCATAATTTTTGAACCAGTGTATTCCTAGCATTAAAACTTGAATTTTTGACATTTTTTTGTCAAAATCTACAGGATCAGATAAATAAAGTTAAAAATTTCTGGGTTGTCAAGGTGAAGTTTAACCGAATTTGGATTTCTTGAAATGACGAAATGCACATGAATTGTCAATGTTCAACCCATCAACGGTCTCTTTACCTGTCATCTTTGAGTTATCTTCCACTGGGGCACGCACAATGTTGTTATCAATACCGGCACGTCGTGTCGTGTCATCCAGAGCAAAGTTAATCAATTAGGTTAAAATTACCAACTGGAAATCTGTTAAATCACTTTTCAGTTGTTCAAAAAGCAGTAGCCAAATGGACATCTCGAACGTTTATTGTTGCGATTCATTCATTCTTGTTCGAAACTTGTATAAGGCACTCTGTCCACGAAGCGTCATCGTCATAATACATACTCCTTTTCACCCACACCTGTATTAATTTCTACAAATACATAAACTTTGAGTTTCAATTTTTACGCCACGTGTACGTGTACGCGTCTCTGACGCGACGCATCGTTGGCAGAATGAAATCGTGCTTCATACGCTACGCGTACGCGTCTCTGACGCGACGCATCGTGGACGGACGGTCTAATACGACATGGCGAAAATTTAATTGTTCGTTCTCCACATTGAAAAGCTCCTCTCAATCACAAATCTAAGTAAATCAACGGTGTCTGACGTTGAAATGTCTTATGATGATATTATGTTTCGATATGTATGTGTCATGATACAAACAAAAGTTTGTGCTAAATTATATATTGAAATTCGAAAAGGGCTCTTTCACGTCCTTCCATAGAAAAACAATGGGTTTGTAAAACATTGTCGTTCGAAAAGGTCTCATATCTCGAGTGTTACAAGAAAAATACCACGAGAGGACAGGATTTCCACGCATAATCAATAAGTAGATCTTATCGAGCAATCATAAAAAAATGCCAAATTCAACGTATGTATAAAAGGTGGAAACAGTCCAAATCATTGCTTTTAAGAAGTGGTCCACCGAAAATTTTTACAAAATCTAATGACTATTGATATGACTAAGATAATCTATCACTATAAATTTTAGTTATGGAAAAAACGTTCTTAGGAATCAACAAATCACTTTCCACATCCCCAAATTTGAAACGAATTTCTGAAACGAAAGGATCTCTAGTAGCATTTATGGTTGGCCAACGGTGGCCAACGGTTGGGGGTTAGTTGGGATATATATTTTGCCTACAAATCACCAACATAGGGCCTCCTACGAAAAATTATGACAATTTGTCAACGAATAACCAACTTTGGGACTAAAATTCTCATAGTTGGTTAATTAACAAGTACAATAATGTACATTAGCCCAATCAATGTGTTTCAATATTTAAATATCATCTTACAGACGTTAGAAACGTGGTCACTTGTTAATTGTTGCATTTCATATTGATTTTTCTGTTTTCTTATTTATGGATATTCACTCGTAATTTGTTACTGTCGCGCAATGGTTGGCCCACTAATATTTTATTGTGTGCTGCAGCCTTGGAATTTATTTACTTCTTTAATTTTTTAATTTTACAAGGGGAAAACATGGGTAGAGCTTATATAGTATAACAAAATCCTTTCAATTTCTTCACAATGGGCCTACATTTTTTAGATATTTTGATATAAAATTTTTGACGTATCAAATAGCCCAGATTATAGCATCTAGACTCAATCCAGCTCTGTAGGTTTGGTAACATATCAGCTTACTACGCGCAGGTGGTCCGGGCTTATGTCCGATGTGGGTATAAAAGTTCTTTTTTTCCAATTTTATAGTTGAGATAAATTGTTTATATAGTATTTATGATTATGTAACAGATTAAATTTGCAATGTGATCCTACAACCACATTTTACGAGAGATAATTTTTATGACCTGCTTTCGCGAGTTTTGTTTTCTGAAACTAGATCTGTGATAGGAATATTACCTTGTTTTCACTTAGGAATAATTGAAAATGCGGTCGCTCTCGAATAATAGAACAATGCTCGTGGACTATCATGCTGAACGCAGTATCTACTTACGAGAAATACTCTTGAGAGTAAGGGTGCATGTCCATTTGAGAGTAAAACTGTCGCAAATTACTCTCGAGAGTCAAATCCATCAGTGTACACGCTATTGAGAGTGCTATCGGAGAGTTGCACGAAAAGAATAGCACTCTCTGATAGTTCTCTTAATATCATGTACACTGACAAATTTGACTCTCGAGAGTAACTCACGATAGTTTTTCTCTCAAATGGACACAGGCTATAACTCGCGATAGTTTCAAAATTTTTTATCTAAAAGAATTTCATGCCTGTTGTTCGACACGCGTCAAATATCGTTTGAACATTGAAATATGTTTATAACATTATATATCATTTTGTCGCAATAAACTTTGTTCGCAATTAAATGTCTCGAACACTGAATGGTAATGGAGAGAAATGATTTTTGAATTGTATTTAGCCTATGAACATCTACAATAATCACCTTTAAAAATTGATACACTCACAAAAGATAAAATTTATTCAACATTAATCGTAGTATAATTTTTATCGTGGATGTGTGAATGAAAGTCTGAGGTGCGTAATGATGTTTTGTAGCCTCAAATAATAATAGTTGTCTCTTTTCGATTAACAGAGACAGATTTGAAGTATTCCGTGATTCAGTATATTATTACCCATTACATATTTAGTATATTAGTACATACAATGGCAGATTTCTATTCATAAAGAACCAATCATAAGAAACGATTACAAATTACATAATAATTGAAGAACTTAGTGGATGAACATCTTAAGTAATAATTTTTTTTCATTTTACGTTCTATATTTAAAGCAGACCACAACTTATTCTTCTACTCGGAAATCTCCATTTTTTCAAAAATGTCACTTAACATGTTCATCCACTAGGGTCTTCAATTACCAACCTATGATATTGTTACGATCGATATCGAATTATGGCAGCTATGAGATTGCGACCCCTAGAATCGAGAGAAGTCGACCTTCAAATCAAGACTATTGACTTGATGAGAAAAAGATCGACGGATCAATCTGCGACAAAGTGTGGACGTAGAGCAATCGAAGACATATAATATTAGAAATTTATAATTATAATTGTTATTATAAATAAATAGTTATACATTTCCGTTTAATAAAAATGTGCTTGCCAGAAAGAAGGAGTCTTCGTAACAATATTTTAAATGTAATATAGTAACTACATAAAAGAACTTTAAAAGCGGTACTTTTTAATATGTTCTCAAAGATAATACCCTTTCAGAAGTAATCAGTTTTCAGAATCAGAAAGCTTTAAGATTCGATTAGCTTCCAGAAACAACAAGCTTTCAGATGCAATATAACTTTCAGAAGCAATACTCCGCTAATAATAGACAGGACCTAATATCTAAAGAGGTCTGGGCTATATGTTGGATTGACTAATCAGCTGTCCATTCGACTGCCTAGTAATCGTGTTGCATGGTTAAATCCCAATGACCTGGTACAATGACCAAAGTACAACGACCTGGAGGACACAACTAGCCTATTTCACATTTTTTACAAGCTTTTTGACCCGCTCAAAACTGCATTCCGGAAAACAGATCGTGCAATCGGTGGGTACCTGCCTATCGGTACTTACGGGTTAAAGGGGCTTAACATCATCAGCTAAGAACAAGCATAAGTATATTTTTCGCAGATTTTAATTGAGCAAGGAAATTGATGAGGAGTCTGAAGCCCGTAGTAGGTAGGATGAAACCAGAAGTTTGCAAAAATTAAAAATAAAACAAAACTATTGAAATCAGTGGAAAATGAAAAGTTATATTGGTTGGATCACTTGTGAGCAGCCCAATAAAAAGAAGTCTGTGAAGGAAAGGGAAACCTGTGCCTGGATAACTTTTTAATGTAGTCTCCTTTTCATGTTCGAGGGAACTTGAGCATGAAAAGGCGACTACACCACTTAAGAAATATGATTTCGATTCAACTCAGTAAAGTTAATGAAGGAAGATGGAGATCTGCCTCCTAAAAGGCAAAGTAGTGCTAGCGTAAGATAAGGAGCCTGCGAGTGAAACGGACCACGAAGGGCACATATGGTAACGAGGCTACGGAGAAAAGAAACCTCTTATCAAGGTGCGCACCATGCAAGGTAGAGTGGCAAATGCTGACAGAAACGGCGTCAGAACTCAGAATGGCGCCACTTGATCTCGTTATGCACAAAGACACTGCTGACATGACTTTACAACATTTCGACTTCGACTTGAGTCGTAAGTATTCGTAAGAGTTGTCCATTCTGCCAGCAATACTACCTTATCCTAAATCGAGATAGTCTCAGGCTACCACCTGTTATTTGATGACGAGACTTGAGACTACTTTTTCATGAGCTTCCACCTAAATTAAAGGTCCTCCGACTGCTGTTGGAGTCGGAAAAACACACAAGGTGATATCGATTTGGTGGTACAAGCTGAAAACATATAAATCGACATGACAAAATAAGTCGAAAGAACATCTGTCACAGGTCCCTCAGTACTTAGCATAGCCACCAGATGAGGAGAGGGAGTACGAATTGAGGAGAAAAAGTGACCCTCTCTCTGCCAGTAAAGGGTTAGTTACGTGACATTGTGACACAAACACGGCAGAGACGGAACGAGCCACGTGACTGGGCCGTGGCAGAAGCATAGGAGAATAACGCGGTAGAAAGGGAAATTAGAGTGGGGAAACAAGTCTTGATCTGGCGACAAGTATTCGTCTATGCTTGTTAAACTATTCGCTAAACGTTCAGAATGCTTGAAGAATGTTTATTCGATTTTATAGATATAAAAAAATGCTATGTGCGCCGAATGTTCAGCTCAATACATAATGTTAACATACGGCGAATACGGCGATATGTTTGCTCGCATTCGCGACGAACATACGCTCTTGTTGGTCATTTAAATGAATACGAATTTGTTGAAGTGGGGGACGAACGAGCATTCGTTCGTTTGGTCTAAACGTATCATAAGAAGTTGGAACGGCAATTGGAACAGTACAGTTTGAAGGCCAATTTTTGAGATTTAATGACTTTGTATTTTCAAAGTTAGACAAATAAAAAATTTTCAAGTTCGATGAAAATTTTCAAAAAGATGATTTCTTTAGCCACTCATTTTTTGGACGAGTTCGTACATTTTCGATTGAATTAAAATCCGGACTCTACGCAAGGCAATTTAGTAAGTGTATATTCTGATATTTCAATCACTTTTGTACTGGTTTTGCTGTATATTTTGGATCCCGATGCTACTGGAATGTTATTTCGTTGACGAGACACTGCATGTTCTCTTTCATTTTCGATAAATCAGAATGCAAAATTTATTTGTAACATTCATACATTTGTATTCATTCATTTTACTGTAGAGTGGAAGGGTTTTCTCAGGAGATTGAAACGTGTATTGACTGCTCTCTGTCGAGTGTGAACGTTAACTGCTCTTCCAAATCGGGTTATTCGAAACGAAGTCCTGGTTGTCCGCGGTTTTTATACAGGGCGAGTCATCTAACGTTTGCACCTCAAATATCTTTGTTGTTTCTAAAGATACGTAAAATATGGTAAGGACAAAGTTGAATGGTATAATGGGGCTGACACGATGCAAAAAAATTTTGTTTTTATGTCAATTTTTTTGGAAATATCAAGGTCACCTTGACTTTTTAAAATTGAACCACCCTTTTTTTAAACACCTACAATGATAGTCCCTTTCATTAGGAATTCAGTGACAATAATTATTCCAAGGTCATTCAAGGTCAAGGACAGAAAAAACGTATAAAACTAAAGCAGAACACCTGTAGTTTATAAATATTCGAAATGATAGCAGTCTACGTCGATACATTGATGTAAACGAGCTCTGAAGCAATGTTGAACTCTGACAACTACATCCGTGGTGATATTCGTACATGCTGTGATGATACGCTGACGCATATCTTCAACTGTTGTTGGAGCATCCATGTACACGGTCTCTTTTAGCAGACCCCATAAAAAGAAATCCAGTGAACGTGCTGGCCATGAAACAGTTCCGCCTCGTCCAATCCATCGGTTTGGAAATCGAGAATCCAACGTTTCTCTTGCTACTCGTGCAAAATGAGCAGGACAACCGTCATATTGGTACCACATATCATAGCGATTTTGTAAAGGGACATCTACTAACGAAATTGGCAGATCTTCTTGCAAAAATTGAGCGTATTTCTGTCCCGTCATCATTCCGTTAACAAAACACTTCTAGTACTTCGAAACAACCCGTACGTATTAACACGTTAAGTGCCCAGCCCGATTTGCTTGCCGTTCCGTTCAGGCCCAGACGCGGCCGTCACCGCTGACGGACGAGCCGAAATATCGGCTTGAGGCCGGAGTTTTCTACCCAGGGCCTTCCTCTCCACTTAGAGAGGAACCTCACCCTTGCCTTGGGAAAGTGCCTGACCTTTTCCAATTGCAATAAACTATTCTTTGTATTCACGTCCTGAGTTTTCCCAAAATCCCCACTTCTTGCCAGATGATAAGAAAACG
>CM052111.1:15221721-15235897 GCA_028454245.1 Halictus quadricinctus
TGACCTTGATATTTCCAAAAAAATTGACATAAAAACAAAATTTTTTTTGCATCGTGTCAGCCCCATTGTACCATTCAACTTTGTCCTTACCATATTTTACGTATCTTTAGAAACAACAAAGATATTTGAGGTGCTAACGTTTGGTGACTCACCCTGTATATATATACACTTTGTACTTATAGTCTAGTTATAGTGCGCGAAAGAAATTGTAAAGCTTGAAGTAACACGCGGAATGGGAAGGCGGAAGAACTCCAAGAGACGTCGTCTCGCGGTGGAGTTCTGGACAGAACGAACTAATTAATTAATTAGGGGTCACACTCTGCTCCTTCGGTGCGGAGTGGGTCAGTGGAGCGGGGGTGAGTCTGGGCATGAATGAATGGTAGGGTAGGAGGCATTAACGCTCGGAGTGGGGATCGCTGGACAAGGTGACGTACTACCGAGCGTCGTCGCGCGATTTAGGGTGAGGTGTTTAGCGGGAAGGTACGTGTGATGGTAAGATGGGTTGGTAACTTAACTTATCGGATTGTTCTTATGTTCTATTGTGTTTGTGTTACAATGGTTGTGTACTTAGCGGCTATGAGTATAGAATAATATAATACAAAATAACATAATGGCTTAAAACTACGCAAACGTCGCGTGACGTCACAGTGCATGCCGTGGAATCCAAGCATTTTTATGGCATTTGTTTGAATTTTCTGGATGAAATCGAGAGCAGCACGCACTAGAAAATATCTCCAGCTACAAATTGAGCTATATTTTGTTGCGATTCTCTGCGAAATAAAGCCAAAAACTCGAAGCACGTTTCTGGCGTCAGAATACGTAATATCGATAATACAGAGCAAAAAATGTGACAAGTTTAGTCACAGACTTAAGACCCGTCGGATTAAGACCAAGAAGGATCTTAAGTCTGTGTCTGAAGGCTTTGAATGGAAATTATTAATTAAAAAGTCACGTGACTATCCCGGACCTTTAAGCGACGCGGCGTCAAGACCCTTGCAAAGAATACAAGAATGAAATGTGGCAACCATGTTTGGTCGCTAGCCTTCTCTCTCGATTTTCTTTTCTCTCTTTCGCTACAGTTTAATTTTCTTATCTTACTCTGGCGGCATTTCATATATTCTTTTTTACCGATACGTCGTGTGCGATGAAAATCAAAACTCCGTCCAAGTCAAACCTACTCGAGACGGCTTAAGGTGCTATTTTTGCATAATTTACATCTACTATTACTATTAGACTGTGGATCTTTATATATTTATATCAAAATTGAGTAAATGAAGTTCAAAATTGTTGGAAAATTTAAAAAATTGAAGATCAATATATGATTTCTCATCTATTAAAATCATTAAGGGATGAAATAACATTCACTTTAGTTTCTATTCCTTGCAATCGACAATGCGTAATGGCGTGGTGAAAAAATTATCTTAGGAATTATCTTGTGACGTCACAAATTTGGAGATCTTTGCTTCACTGGATTCTCGGCTTTCCTATGCCGGGTCTATAAGAATATGTATATGGTCTAAGGGTACTGGTTAAGTACCCTTAGTCTATATCTCAACACTGCCTTCGACTGCGCATGCGCATTACACTTAGATGACAAGGCAGTCCTCACAAAGAATCAGTCCATTTTAGGCGCCATCTATACAATAGAGAGGCTAATTCTTGGAGCCACTGACAGAGCGTACAATTCAAAATATGGGGAATAGATTTAGGATAGATTTATGCATCTGTAAAAAATCACGCCGGTTGATATTAATAACCATGCAAGGGTACTTACGGTACAAGCAGCGTATATAGGCATCCTAGGGTGAGGTAATCTCGTGTGATACAATATAATGCTCGATGTCGATCTCAAGTAGGTCAACGTGTGAACTGTTCGAAGATTCGGACAAGAGTGCCGAGTTGACTCTTGTCCTCGCAAGATTGATCCTCCGCATCGATCCCCACCCTTGCAGGATCGTTGGTATTTTCCTGAATTTTCCCAGGTAAAGCGGCCTCGCCTGAAATGCTTGTCCTTCGTCGCAACCCCCAATATCTGCAAGCCACCCGCAGAGCTATCGGTACTGGGACCAGTATCGAATACAGTTACCTTCTTTCTATAGCAGTGCCGTTCAACAGGCCTAGCAACGGACAAGGGCGCCCTTCGATGCCTGCAGGCATAACTGAGGGCAATGTGCCGTCAGCGGGAAAAATATTGTAATCGGCTGAACCATCAAAAGGAGGCGTGGTTCGTTGCCCGCCAAGTAGCTTACGCCCGGGGAACCGAATTCTCTGCCCGTACGGGCGATAGCTGAACGGGACTGCTCTGTAGCATTGCCTTATATTTTTGGCTGTACCGAACTCGATTGAAGTACAACTCTTTCTAATTTCTTGTACAGCTGGCAGACTTTTCCACATCTTCAAAAAATTGAAACAGTCCATAACTTGTCATCTATACGCACTGCACCTTGCAAAGAACTTGGAAAAGTTAGTGTATACGGTACCCCTTTTTGTAGTATAAGAATTTTCCGTTTCTTTGTATTTCGTAGCTGGGTATAGCATCTGTCCAATCTGTATAATTGAATTTTGTTATTAAAGAGTCCACCATTTTGCTATTTGCAATGTCTTTTTCGCTACTAGTAATTTCCGAGATACTCGACTAAATATGTTCCTCTCTAACAACTTTGAAAGCTGTATTCGTGCCATTAATATCAATGCTGACTCAAAAAATAACGTGTAGAATATTTGTCTATAGCTATTTTCTGCCAAAGCTGAAATTTCATAATGTAACAACTGTTGCGTTGTTTGTATCGGTTGAGTTTGGCATGAATGAAATTGAACAGAGTGTAGAGTGAGTGTGAAGTGTGCCAGTTGGTAGCGCTGGGGATACACAGGTTACGATCGTGTGAGATTTATTGTGTCTGAGTGAATATAGAGCGTATCGAGTGTTGCATTTATATATCATTTACATTATTGTTATTAAACTAGTTATAAACAGACTTGTCTGTTTCATAATTATTGAACTCATCTCCAACAATAACAATCAATGAAACTAAATTGTACTTTAATCACTACTCTTATACTATAGTAATTTAAAGATCTTTGCAAATTAGTTTGATTTATTCTTGGTTACTAAAACTCTTATTTTTTATTTGTCAAGAGAAATTAAAAACCAGCAATATAATGTGTCGTATACAGACGCATCTAATTTATGCAAGGTTTTGTATGATATGAGTTAGTAGGTACCTTTGTTATACGTATAAATGTATAGTGAAGTTAACTTCAGTCATTCATCTGTTGACCAATATCAAGAGTTCAAGGTGATGCATTTTTATTAAATAGTTGCTTTAGATTTATTTTACTGTGGCACGTAAAATGTTAAAAGAGAACGTGTTTTACACTTGCTATTTCTTTTTTATTATTACTATTTTGTGTTGTTTGAGTTTTGCTAACGCATGTCTGTGTTAACACCTGTAGCTGATCCTTTGCAGATCATTATATCATATTTGGTTTCATTTTAATCAGAAAAATGCCACGAATATGTTGGTAAAAGATTCATAAAAAAATAACGAAATATAAAGAAGTTTTGTAATTGGATTAGTAGTGGTCTTCTAGTCTCACACCGATATAGCCGACAATGTGTGGCCCACTCCTCGGCGACGACGGTTCTCGAGTTTCGTTATTCGCTTCTCCGTGCAACATTATATCGGAGACGGATATTCTTTCCGTTTGAACGTCAGTCATGTTTGTATGTCATGACTTTCATGCGGGATGACTCTTAGGTTTCCAGCGTGCCCTATGTATTTCAAATGGGACGCTCGGCGAAAACCACCGATTTCGTATTTTTTTTTTTTTTTTATTGAACAATTGTAACCTCCGATGAGAGGTTATTCTGCAGTCTCTATTACATACATAATATTACAATAACCTTATACTAATGTGAAGGTAACGCAATAGATACATATCAGTTGAAGTCGCTTAATTGGTAATGGACGTGATGGTGACATTATATACACAATCCGCAATCTTTCAGGAAGGAGCACAAAATCTTACATAGAGTGTTTGTAGGTCTGTGGAGTAGTACATTGCACGACATGGGAAGAAAACAACCCTGTAATCTCAGGTTATATATAAATTTCAATCTGTGCGTGTCATATAGAGGACATTGCCATAAGACGTAATCAATATCCTGTGTCTCATGACCACATGAACAGCCGGGGTTATTTACCACATTGATTTTAGCTAGAGAGAAGTTAAGACTATAATGAGCAGATCTAATTCTGTTAATGGTCACGATGATTTCTCGAGATAAATTTTTCCCCGTGTACCAAGGGTTCCTTCTTTCGTCGTGAAAATGTTCAAAGTAGTTTCTGCCCTTGAATCGGCCTTCAGTAACTATATATTCATTGGTGTTATTGAAAGCACGTGATTTAGAGATCTCCCTTATTTCAGTATACGGTATTTTGAGAGAGCAATCTGGATCAGCACTGTTCCTGGCAATATTGGCTAATTCCAGTAAAATTGAATTTTGTTGGATTCAGGATATTTTGTGCGGTGTTCATAAATTTTATTCTTGATAGAGAGTATGTAAGGGTTAAGGCTGATATTAGTGGAGGGATATCTAAGGGATATCAGACAGCTTAAGGAATCAGAAAATATAATAAAACGTTGATCTTTGTTTCTTTTTATGCTCCTCACTACTGATAAATTCAGATTGTGACATACGCAGGCTGTTCCAACCACTGTGGTGTCCTTACTTTTACTACCATCTGTGAATATGAAGAGTGCACCCTTTTCAAGTAAGAGCTGATCAATCAAGAGGTTGGGATTCCTGGATTCAGCCACGGTCCGACCAAAATCAATATCAATGTGGATTTCATTAAGTAGGGCGGAATAATTATAATTATATACATTGTAACAGTTAGAAGAATGTACACAATAGACTAAGTTGTCTTGATCTTTTAGACATCGAAGCAACAATCGATTACTAAGTTTAAGTTTTGAGTTACGGGTGTCTATAATTCTTCTAATCCTAGTAATAGTGTTATAAATTAATAGTCCTGTGTTAGAATGGATTTTACAGAGATAGTTATTACACAGGAATTTGGAGCGCTCTTGTATGGGCTGCAGTTTGGATGTGGATAGGAGAATGTTGGTGGGGGTACTACATCTGAGTCCCAAAGCCAATCTTATTGAATTTTTTCAAGTACTTCAATCTGTTTCTTCTGTGTTGGAAAATAAATGAAACTACCATATAGTATTATTAACGTTCCAGGATGTGCTCCCTACCAAGTGCCTCTGAGAAATTTTATTATATTAATTGCTCTATCGCACCTTTTTTGAACATACCCTATCTGATGTTTAAACATTTTATAATAAAAAATGATGCCCAAAAATCGCACAGTCTCCCTGGATGTAATGGATACATTATTTATCATAATTTTGGTCTCTCCAGGTAGAAAATTACGTTTATTGAAGTCTACAAGGACACTTTTCTGCGGAGATAAATCTAGTCCTACACCCCTTAGGTTCTTATTGATTATTGAGATCGATTTTTCCAAAAGGTTATGGACCTTATATTATTTATTATCTGGAATTATAGAAATTTCACACATCCCTTTGTCAGAAATATGTACATATTTTTTAAATTAATCATTTCAAAGAAAAAACATTTTATTTTGAAATTATCCAGATAGGTTTATAGTCAACTTAATACAACAGGGATAAATAGATCATATTTGTTTTTTAAAACTAAAGTAAAATTACGAAGAAATTACACGTACAACAATAGTAAATTCAGACTATACTCATTTAGAAAAGTGGTCAGTAGAGACATTTGCGAATCGAGCCGTGCTCAGACTGTTTCATATTTTTCGTTAATAGCTCCTTAACAGAGCCACGGAGAACATTTTCGCAAAGGAAGAAGTTACTTCACGTGATCTCAGGAATCACCTCGTTTATAGAAGTACTGATCGTCCATCAGGAGATGGCAGCGATTTTGGACAGTGGGGCGCAGGGGGATCTGCGAGACCCCAACCTTGACGCCAGGCGATGGACCCCACTCTTACGCTTAAGTATAGTCGCCAGATCAAGACTTGTTCTCTCATTCTAATTTCCCCTTTGTACCGCACTATTCCCCACGCTTCCGTCGTGGCACGGTCACGTTATGCGTTTCGTCTCTGTCGTGCATACTCTGGTACTGGCAGAGAGAGGGTAACTTTTTACTCTCAATTCGTGCTGCCTCCCCTAATCTGACGACGCTGCGCTTTTTTTCGGCAGGAACAGTCGACATAGATGCACAGCGTCACCACATCGCTTTGTTCCAGTCATACTCAATACGTGTTTTGCTGTCTTCGTCACGCCATTCGGTCAATAGCGGAAGACGTTTAGCGCGAAATAGGAATATCACGTGGTATCCATAAGTTTCTCAATTGTATCTCCTGATGGACGATCAGTACAACATTTTTAAGACACCCTGTATAATGAAAGAAACTTCGTGGTTCGAGAACTCGTTATTGAAGCAGTTCGTTAAACGACCTGAACTCTAATTCAGTCTAATTCATCTTCTTAAGCTAGTCTTGGTCAATATCATTTTGCCCACGTTTACCGATGTTATTCTTAGGCACATACTCTGTCACGAAGATACAGTCAAGTTCCAATTCAATACGTACCCTCTTTTAAGAAATCTTGTAAACAAGACCTCGTGACTGTTTGTTACCCTAGTCACAACCACTAATTACATAGTTTCGCCAAGTTTGCAACCTCACAGGTCACACTGCGGCCGTGTAGGCTTCCCTCGGTACTGGGTAATTACCCTTTGTAATCTCTTCTTCTAAACATTCGAAGCTTTGGTAAGCTTATATAGGTCTGTAGGTTCGTTTTCCGCCACGTAAGTGTGGCGTCCACCATAGAATTAGCTTTGACTGTCTTGTGGTCACAGAAGAGACTCGTATACGTGGATGATTACATGTTCGACATTTATTTGACGTCGAACTATGTATAGTAGAACCAAGGAATAGATTCTCTCCGTCCTTTACCACGAGATTCGGACTTGCGCATCTGGTGGTGCTAGGTACGATGCAACATGTGCAATCGAGTTAAAGAGTTGTCCTTTATGAGATTGCATAAAAAGTTGTAATATGTTAAGTTATATTGTAAACAGGATAGGAATAAATATTAGGTTAAGTAAGTAAGGTGTCATCGTTTACGGGTCCCTGCCGCTACTTCATCAGGGAGAGGTCTCCTCCACATAGCTCTCTTCGGACCGCAGAGTGTTTCGCTTTTCACTTCGGTTCGCAGAGTGCGATATGGTGGGGACCTCACCCCTTACGTCGCAGTGAATGAAAGGAAACACTGTGTATACCCTGTATACACAGAAAACAAACATTTTTTCCTGTGTGAAGTTTGTCATTTATCATGTACTCGGTTATCTTGAACTATTCTTCCAAAGCTAAAAATCTTAAAAATACATATGTGTGACGCGCTATACATACATAATTACACACCGCAGTGTAGTTGTAGAGTTCTGTACTATTCAGTTCGCTATTTTTCCTGAAAATCTTAAAATCCTCTTTACACTTAATCTCGACACTTTGTAGTAACGCTCGTTAATTCTTCGCCCTTCTACAAAATTGAGATTGAGATGAATTAGAATCACATGAACCCTTGTTTGACCTTTACCACTTGGGTGCAAGTTGAGAATCCAGAATTGAGAATGCAGACGGAAGGATGAATAAGAGTTAATGCTGTTAATACTATCTTCTTCGGAAAGGGCCTCCGATAGAATTGATAGTCGTCGCGAAGGTAATTCCAGTGAAGCTTCAGTAAACGTTGGATGAAGGTACTATTTGCTATACAAATTTCGATGAACTGGACTCGAAAGCTCTCGGTAGATCTGAACGGTTGGCAACTTTGATGAAGTCCAGTGGGCTCTTGCTAGCTGTTGTTTTCATTTCATTTGTGAAAATAATAGCTTCCGATCTGCACGTGATCGTTCAAGTTAATTTGCAAAGAAAGTAGACATGCACGAGCTGCTGTAATGTTGTCCTTTTTCGCCGCCTAGGAGAGCGGGAAATCGGACAACTTTGAGATTTTATAGGCACTGAGACCGGGCCGCGCGCGGCCGTACGAGCGTCGTCCACTCTGTGTCCTCGAAGGTTCGACACTAAAAAGGAAGCTTGTTGCTCGGGCGCCAAGCACCGGACCAGGCACCAATTTTTCGTCTTCGGAGGAAACCGAGGGCGAAAATCGGACTTTCGAGTACCGCGAGACGGAAAAGATACGCGGACGGTTCCAAGGTTCGGACACGGGAATAACGATGACAACCCTAATGGCAGGGCGGATCTCTCAGGTCGCAAAAAATCCCTACGATGTGGGCTCTAGTTCTTTAATCCGAGTCAAATGGTACAAAATACACAGCCATGTGGCTGCACTCGAGAGCCCGCGCTCTTCATACAGAATTTAGATGATCGATGGTACATCGCAGCGCGTGGTTATTGGAGGATCCGAAAGTATCGTAATTCCGTATACCGGACTTCGCGGGGTCGTAAATCCCGCTCCGCTTGCTCGCGACGATAATCGGGGCCGTGACGAGGTTACGGGGTAACAACGCCTAATTAAAAATGAACTCGACGTTTTTTGGAACAGCAACTTCAATATATTTCAAACTTAACAATCAGGATTACCGACAAGATAATTTGTGAGAACGTACAGTTTCAGAGTCTTTCGAGATCGATGGACGTGTTTTTGATGCGAGCGATTTGTGTTGTCGGTTCGAGATATTTTAACGTTCTGTCGTTCGGTGTCGTGTCGTGTATAACGTTAACTCGGACTCTTTTCTAATTGGTTAGTGGGTTGTGCATTTAGTCGTCGGAGTAGGGATGCGTTTTGGTGGAACTGTGTTTAGATTGTCTAATGGATTAGGTGTGAAGGATATAGGGAAGATGGTCTGGAAAACGAGGTTTGTATATTGCACTATCAATGGGCTCGCTCATGGAGGTCTCGAAGTGGTGTCCGATGACACTCTAAATCTTGGGACCGTAGCGTCGCCTCAAGTATCTTGGCTATTGCAGCCGACCGTGTTTATATTATATCTCACGTTCGGTCTGCGTGGGACCGAACATGCCGCCCGCCTTGAACTATTTAGTTCAAAAATGCATACAATGTGATTTTTCGACATGCTATGATGTGCTATGATTTGTTGCGACAAGATTCAAACTAAGACTATACGATAGATACATTTTGTTATAACTAGATTAAGCTAAAGTTATACAAATATGACG
This sequence comes from Halictus quadricinctus, assembly GCA_028454245.1. NCBI lineage: Eukaryota > Metazoa > Arthropoda > Insecta > Hymenoptera > Halictidae > Halictus > Halictus quadricinctus. The sequence continues at coordinate 15,230,979 of CM052111.1, forward strand.
AATATACAAGATATGAGTATTTTGTGTGGGACCGAACATGCCGCCCGCCTTGAACCATTTAGTTCAATTATGCATACAATGTGATTTTTTCGATATGCGACGATATACGCTATGATTTGTTACGACAAGATTCAAAATAAGACTATACGATAGATATATTTTGTTATAACTAGATTAAACTAAAGTTATACGAATATGCAAGATATGCATACTGTAAAGTGTTTATGAGTATCAAAAAAATCAAAGGACACGCGAATATTGTCTATGTTCTTAACCTATGGGTTAACTTCGTATTAATCTACGCTTTGTTAGTAGTTATTGGAATATAAGGGAAACGTCTTATTATATTAGATCTTACATTGATCATATAATGGAAGAGGAGCTACGCGCTTTATACAACGTTTGTACTCTCCGTGTATTGTTTTTACGGTGACTACGCGAATGACACCGTCCTGACCAGGATGTACTGCGGTAATACGTCCGAGTGGCCACTGCAATGGGGGGGCATCGTCTTCTCTTATGATGACCAGCACGCCCACGGCAATATCCGTTGCTCTTTGTTTAAACCACTTTTTTCTCGTGATTTGCTCCTGCAAGTAGTCTTTAGACCACCGCTTCCAAAAATGTTGCCGCATTAGTTGTATATGCTGCCAAGACGATAGTCTGCCGACCGGCGTTTCAGTGAAGTCGTAGTCTGGCACACTTGTTAAAGGTTCACCAACAATGAAGTGGCCAGGAGTCAGTGGTTGTAGGTCGTTGGGATCAGTGGATAATGGAGTGATGGGACGGGAATTCAGAATGGCTTCTATCTGGTTTATGAAAGTTAGTAACCCTTCATACGAAAGCAACGTATTACCAATCGTCCTTACCAAATGATGTTTTGTTCGGCGAACTGCTGCCTCCCACAAACCGCCGAAATGCGGAGATCGTGGTGGAATAAAGTGCCAATTTATGCCTTCGTTGGCCAACGCGGTCGAGATTGCGTCGTTTGTCGTTTTCGATTTGAAAAATGCGTATATTTCTTTGAGTTCCCGACTCGCGCCTACAAAGTTTGTTGCGTTATCCGAATAAATATCGGAACTAATACCTCGCCGTGCAAAGAATCGCCTTAACGTTGCCAAAAATGCGTCTGCGGTCAAATCACCGACTGTTTCAATGTGTACTGCCTTGGTACAAAAACATACAAAAATGGCTAAATATATCTTTACTCTATTCCGATTTCGCTGTGTTTTTTCCTTTATAAAAATTGGACCGCAAAAATCAACACCGGATATCTTGAACGGTCTTGTAAACGTGACTCTGTCGGTGGGCAAATCTCCCATGTTGTACTCGACAGCCGGAGGTTTTGCCTTAAAACAAGTAATGCATCCGTGAATTATTTTTCGGATTATACCCTTTCCGTTCGGAATCCAGAACTTCTGCCGTAGAGAATTAAGTGTGCTTTGAATTCCAGCATGAAAGTTCTTTATGTGGTAGTCTGTGATAATTAGCCTTGTGACGGAATGACCTTTGGGTAGTAACATTGGATGTCGAGCATTATAGGGCAATTCTGATCTGGATAGTCGCCCACCGACCCTCAATATGCCATCGCTATCTATGAATGGATTTAAAGGACGAAGGTTTCCGGTTACTGGTTTAGCCTTTTTTAAGGCGTGGAATTCCAACAAGTATTCTTGTCTTTGAACTATTTTAACAATTAATTGTTCTGCCCTGTGAAGTTCTACTGTTGACAATGTGCCTTTGTTGCTTTCTTTGCGTGAACTGTTATATCGAAAACGTAATATGTATGCTAAGACACGTTTTAATTTTGAAAATGACGAAAACCTTTTCATAATATCTGATTCGAAAGTGCGTGTGGTTAATACTACAGAAGGCCGAATCTCAGGTATTGCCATCGGCTCTAAACGAGAAGCGGGCCATTTGTCTTCTTGATAATTCAGCCAAGATGGACCGTGAAACCAAAATGCGTTATTGATCAATTCGTTTGTGCTTAAGCCGCGTGATAATAAATCAGCAGGGTTTTCTGCTGACGATACATGTCTCCATTCATAGCTGTCAGTAACTTCTTGAATTTCAGTTACTCGATGGGCTACGAATGTTTTCAATTTGTGAGGAGAAGTTTTTATCCAATGCAACGTGACGGTTGAATCGGACCAAAGAAAGACGCGTTCGAAAGATATTCTCCTCATTGCGCGAAGCGTAGTACGAAGTAATTTCGCTAGAACATGTGCTGCACATAATTCTAACCTTGGTAGTGTCACAGTTTTGACCGGTGCTACCCTAGTTTTAGCTGTTAATAGTTGCGTTTTTACGTTGTTTTCCGTGTCGGGTGTTCGTATGTAGATACAAGCCCCGTAAGCTTGTTCACTTGCGTCACAAAACCCATGTAATTGCATCGTCCCGTGATTCTTTAATGTCACTTGTCTAGGAATTCTTACATTTCTCAATTGTTTTAGCTCATTGCAAAATGTACGCCAAATAGTAAAAATGCTAGCCGGAACCGATTCATCCCAATCTAACTGCAACTTCCATAGATCCTGCATCAATACCTTTGCGCGTATGATGACTGGTGCAATTAGTCCTAACGGATCAAATAATGACGCGATTTGCGATAGCATGGTGCGTTTTGTGACTCGATCTTCTTGTGAAAATTCGTTCACACTATATGTGATTTCGTCGCGTTTAGCGTCCCAATGTATTCCTAGCGTTTTGATTGTATGTTCTAAGTCTAATAGTACGTGCGTCGTGTCTGTGTTATTGTCTAATCCCTCGATAAGTTTGGCGTCGTTTGATGCCCATTGCCTCAGATCGAAGCCACCTTGCTTGCAAAGCTCAATGAGCTCGTCTCGAATTGTCGCGGCTTCCTCGTATGTATTGGCGCCGGTTATTACGTCGTCTACGTAAAAATCTTCTCGCAGTATCTTAGCGGCCGAAGGGAAACGATGTTCCTCGTCATTTGCCAATTGAAACAATGACCGAATCGCTAAGTATGGCGCGGATGAGGTACCGTATGTGATCGTGTTCAGGGTATATGTTTTAATGGGCTCTCTCGGATTTGAACGCCACAATATTTTTTGATATTTTCGTTCGTCAGGGTGTATAAATATCTGTCTATACATTTTTTCAATATCGGCCATCAATACGTAAGAATGTGATCTAAAACGCGCAATTATTGAAAATATATCGTCCTGGATAGTTGGGCCGATCATCATCGTATCGTTTAAGGAAATACCCTTCGAAGTCCTTGCGGATGCATCAAACACGACTCTGAGTTTTGTCGTTAAACTATTTTGCTTCAATATTGGATGATGCGGTAAATAGTACCCGTCTTCAATTGTTTGTGTACGCGTTTCTGTCATGTGCCCTAACTTCAAGTATTCGTCAAGGAATTGCGTATATTTAGATTTTAATTCCGGGTTTTTGTTAAGTCGCTGCTCTAAGGATCGAAATCTTTTCAACGCGATAAAATATGATTCTCCTAACTGGTGAATCTTGTCCTTGAACGGAAACCTTACGATGTATCTACCGGTGGCCGAATCACGAATTGTGTTTTCTTGATAATGCGTTTCGCTATCTGTTTCTTCCTTGGATCGTACGTTTTCCCTAGCGGATTCTTCTAAATTCCAAAATCTTTCAAGATTATCCTGCACCGATTCTGTTACGAGATTGCATTTTATTGATTTCGGTATGCGCGATGTAGGTATTCGACCAGCTATGACCCAACCGAGTTTGGTCTTTTGCAGAGTTATTGCTTTGTTGGCTAACTGTATTTGACCAACACAAAGCAATTGTAAGAAAAGATCGGCTCCTATCAAACCATCGATTTCGGAAGATATATTAAAATTGGGATCGGCAAGCTGAATATTTTTCGGTATGGCTAATTCCGACCGTGCGATGGTGTGTGTTGGTAATGCGTTTGTGATATGCGGAATGATCAAAAAATTGGCCACAACGTCGAATTTATTGACGCGCGATTGAAGATGCGTTTTAATGGAGTGTCGTATGTTCGTGGTCGATTTATTAATACCGATTACCGGTAGATTTATGCGGTCGCGTGGCAGGCCCAAATGCCCTGCAATTCGCTCGGTTAAGAAATGGGACTGGGACCCGGAATCCAACAATACCCGGCACGGTATCGCCCGACCTCGACTATCCACTAAATGCACAATAGCAGTGGACAATAGCATTTCGGACCCGACACTTGCGCTTAGCGCCGAGACGTTTCCCCGAGATTCTACCTGCCTCTCGCTGTTTGGTCCCTTGTGCAACAATGTGTGGTGTTTTCCATCACATTGTTTGCACGAACCTGCTCGACACTCTTTGGCTGTGTGATTTGGTCTTAAGCAATTAGTACATAGACCTGCCTGTTTTATCAACACCAGCCTTTGATTGATTTCCGCGTGTAACAATCTTGAACATGACGCCGTGTAATGTCTTTCCTTGCACAGCGCGCATGACGGTTGGATCGCGGTATACGCAACATTGATTTTTTGATGCGGTCTTGTGTTGTATGTTTTAAATATCGGTCGCGATGGATCAGAAAAAGCCGTTTTGGTCGGTTTTTCGTTTGTTTCCAACACCTTTTGCCTCGTTTGTAAAAATTGGAGAAGTTCCTCCATGGATGGCACGTCTGTCCTTCCCTGGATTCGCTCCTTCCATTTCATACGAGTTGCCTCATCAAGCTTCGAAGTGACAGCGTAGACTGGAAAGGCCTCGAGGAAAGGTTTGTTCAGAGCTTGTAATGCCCGGTAATGTTTGCTGGCTCGGTCAACCAGTTCACCCAAAGAAGCAGTGTTGGCACGCGTAGACGTAGGCAGTTCAAAGAGTGCTTGGATTCTATTGTTGATGACAATCATCGGATCGTTATAATAACCTTCTAGAAGGTTCCACGCGACTGCATAATTCGCGGAGGTGGTCTC
>CM052111.1:15236219-15275964 GCA_028454245.1 Halictus quadricinctus
CTCGAGTTTTCCTTCAAACGGGAATATTCAGTTCTGAGTTTTCAAAACGGATCTCCAACAGTCAAGATCCTACGCGACACGCTCTCGCGATCAATCAATCACACGAGACGAACCGACGCGTATAAGGCAAGGCCTGCTGGATCAGCCTTACTGACGAGTCCTCTAGCAGGTCTGGGACGAAACGCGCTTCCGACAAAATTCAGTCAAGCAACATTAAAAAAAACAGCTGTCCAAGATTAATTTGGCGGACAGTAATCCTCGGCGGTATCGGGAGTGACGCGTCCGCGATCCAACCGGGCCCAAGATTTACGACCTTGGGCGGAACAATCGTCCGCGTTTCATTTCGAGAATCCGCAACCGAACAAAAACATTATTCCCTTGTCAATGTTATTTATTATAATATTATTGGTTACTGCGCTGTTGGAAATAATGTTAAACAATCATTTATGCAATCAAATAGGTTTTTTGCAAGTAACTTTTTAATAATTATAATTTTAATTATAACTTCATCATAACTGGATATCCCTTCAGATTTTTGAGAATAAGTGATTTTCTTTCGAAAAAGTTATTTCATCAACCGTACGATTACCTTTCTTAGAAGTTGTAAATAAGACAATTTCACATTCGGTTTTGCCGACCGGTTGACAAATGAATGTTGGCCGACTATCCACCGTTACAAATAATGCAAATTTTCTATTTGACTATGTTAACTGCGTGTATAATCGAGTAGCATGAAAATTGCATAGAAAAAAGGGTAGTGGTGAAGTCTAAAACAAGCACGACATCGGCCGGTAATCGATCAACATTGGTTCCTCTACCGGTCAGCGAAAACCACACAATCTAAAACGCTTTAATAGAATACAAAATTCGCTGTAGCTAAACGAAAATCATAACTACTAGTAGAAGTATAGGAAAATATTGAAAACACTAAAGCAGCCGTATGCAGGCTGCATCACCAGATATTATTATCTTGATTTCCGTCATCATTACTATTCACAGAGAGAAATATTTTGATGGAGATTAAATGGTTTGAAGAGATGCACATATTGGTGTTATTGCTATTCTTTTGAAGGTGGATGCGTCAAGGACTTATGAAGGTCAACTTTGATTTTCTAAATGGGATCTTATACTTTTATGCATCAATCGATGCAGTTTTTTATTCTCTATAAAAAAGTATTAACTCATGCATGTCGAAAAATTATTAGTTTAGGACGTATTTCAAATTAAACGTCGCTAAGAAAACTTTTCTTGTTGCGGTAGTATTGCTATACAAAGTTATCATCAATAAGAAAGTGAGGTTTTTTAGCAATTTTTAAATTAAAATATCTCCTAAACTAATAATTTTTCGATATACGTGGATTAAAACTTTCTTATAGATAATAAGGAGCTGCTGCAGCCTAGCTGCATCGATTCGAACGTAAGAAGTATACGAGTCCATTTAAAAAATCAAAGTTGACCTTCATAAGTCCTTAACGCGTCCACCTACAAAAAACCAAAAACACCAGTATGTGCATCTCTTGAATCTCTGCGAATTTGGTAAGACACTCTGTATAATGTGAAGAGGTTTACAATTAACCATTTGCACTTGATCTAACCATTACTTTTCTTATTTTTTAGTTATTTAAATTTCTGATTAAATTTCTCTGATTGAAACACACAATTTTTCGCTTGGTGATAATCAATGTCTGTTTATGTTAGAGCTATGAATTACTCTAAGATTTATGAGATTGAATATTTTACTAAAAATGATAAAATTAACAATCCAGACACTAGAAACTTTGTTTTCGTTCATGACGCGAGGGTTAAAATCACCTTCAGAAAAATTGTATTTGAATAATATTTGTAATTTTTAATTATGTATGCAATATTTTGTTTCAATTATATTACAGCATTTTTTTTCCTAAATTAATAGGTAAGTATGAGTCCACTTATCACTCCTATGTGGCATCAATCTTCTATAAAGTAACTTCTTATTTTCTAATTCTTTTAACCGATTTTATCGTTTACTCACAATGATTTCGTGCTTACAATTTCTTTAGCTGTAGTTTCATAAGATTATTTCCTTCATATTTCTTTACTTTCCCTACGATTCAATCCCTGAAAACATTTCAAAATTTCACTATTTTTCACATTTCTTTATTTATTTTAATTCAAAACTATTAATATTTACACCTAGCATAAAATAAATGGTCTCTTTAGCGATTGCGTAAAAATGTCATTCGTAAATATTTTTACAACTAGCTCAGTTAGTCCATACTACTAAAACAAAACTTTTTCGACATTTTACAATAAAAGTATTTTGTCTGTTTAACTAGTACATATACACAAGCCTTCCTTGTGGATTAAAATATTAATCTATAGCTTCGTGAAGTAAACACTTTCAGAGACACTTATACCTCAGATTTCTTAATCTGTTTAATATCAAAAAATTTCCCCTTTGTCTAGATATTTTGATACAGCATACATAATTACGGGTTCGAGTTTCAGATCATCGATTATTAGTGAACTACTGGATTAAGATTCAATGGAGTTTAATCGTACAATCTTGATCTTAATGTTCATGTTCGTTAATGTTCATGGATTATTTAATCTCATTTCGATTTAAACAGATTAGAGTCATTTATTTACAGTAAAACACAAATGGGTATTATCGGTGATAGTACTTTTATGTAGAGCACAAAAAACTGCATCGATTGGTGCAGTAAAAAATGTAGGTTTCCATTAAAAAAAAGTGCTATTGCATTTTTCTGATGCACCGATGCACAAAAGTGCATAAAAAATGCGTATTATGCACTGTCTGATGCCATTCAACTGTTTCTTATAACATTTTCCTCTATTCCCAACCGTTTAGGAGGTACAGCCTGTTCCAGTTGTGTGGGACACCCTGTGTTTGTATAATCTGGCTGTGACCATGTTTCCTCTGTCTGTGACCTTGATTGACCTTGAGTATTTCTAGTCACTGAATTCCTAATGAAAGGGAATATCATAATGGGTGGTCCCGTTAAAGAAAAAGAAGGTGACCTTGAGCATTCTACAAAAAAGAAAAGAAATAAAAACAAATATTTTTATGGCATCATGTGAGCCTCACCGAACCATTCACCTTGTCTTTAAGATATATCACATATCATTCAAAATAATAATGATATTTGAGATGCAAACATTAGGTGATTCACTCTGTATATTACACAAATATGATATACGAATATTGATATACGGATATTTCAGAAAAATATTAGTAAAACGTCGGATTCGTTTGCCTTCTTAGCAAATACAATCATAAGTAAATTTAAGTCCCATGACAAAACATTGGAACACTTTTTTTAATAATTATAAAGATGGCGATATAGACATTGCCAAAAAATGTTATAAATACGTGGGAATAATTAAACCCTTCCTCAAATCAGTATTTAATATGCTTATTCTGTACTGTAATATTTTCTTTACAGGTGACGAGTTTTACAATTGCATTTCTCTTTATCGTTAATGGAAACGTTTTCCACATTAATGTGAATAATTACAATGCGAGACACATGAGTCGTTTCATCGAATAACTTTTGCCAGAAATAATATCACTTCCTTAGTACAATCAATGGATCAGGCAGTTGTAGAAACAGTTAAAAAATATTACCGAAAATATTGAATCACAAACTTACTTGTCAGACACTTACTTGTCATTATAAATGAAACAGAAAATCGGTTTGAATTATTAAAGAAAATAACGTTAAAACAGATCGTTACTTCTTGGCAAACGATATATGGAACTGCAGTTAACTGCAACGTCAACTATTTATCTTCATTGATAAATGAAGAAATCTTAAAAATAAAGCGAGCAGAATACCACTGCATAGAAATTGTTCAATTGAAACTTTTCCAATGCTAAATCATGAAGATTCTTGTTTATATGCATGCAGCACATATCAAATAAAATAGGCAGCTGAAGATTGTGCAGAAAAAAATGTAAACATTAAAAATATGACAATTACATAAATAACGGTAAATTCAATTTTCCCATAATATTTCGATTCATTGCTACTTAATGACATTTTTTGTCCCTCGAAAAGTACTCTAAATTGTCCTACAAGAATTTTTCCTTGGCGAAATAGTCCACAAATGACCATTTTTTAACGTCCTCCACTCCAATTATTTATTAAAATTTATAAAATTTTTGTTTTATGCAAATATTTTCGTAAAAGTTTCATCGTAATCTTCTACACTACAACACTTCTTAATTTACGGATAAGAGTATCTGTTACAATATTGAAAATCCTACGTTTAGACATTCCTGATAACAGGAAATTCAGTAAAATAGGAATTCTAGCAAATTGCTTGAAAATAGGAGTGCTAGCTTATTACATTATTTTATAAGTACTGTGTTATTTCCAAACAACATAACTAATGTTTATGTACATGCATACAAATAATTGTAATCTTCTCTTCACTGTATATGTTTGGGAAATGATTCAAATTGTTTAAGGCTGCCAGATGCGTTAGAAAGCAAAGAGAGTTTATTGAGTATGAAGTAATGGAAAAGGATTACAAAATGAAGGAGACATATTTGTGTGCATTTCTTTCCATGGTCAACTAACTCTAACTAAATCTGAACAACGTGTAACGTCTGTTAATTTTTATAAAAAAACGATCACACATAGGCACATATGCGCTCTTATTTGTCAGAAACGTTTAAAATCGCTCAACTTTACACACGTATAACTTTTGAACCAGTGAACATTAAAACATGGATTTTTGGCTTTTTCTCGTCAAAATCTACAGGATTATATAAAAACAAATTAAAAATTTATCATACGAACAAAAAATTTCAAAATCCGTCATTTTTTCTTATTTTTTTAACGTACTGAAGGCGGAAAAATATTAAAGAATCTGTAATCTGAGTTCAATAATATTGAGTTCAATATGAAATAATCAAAATTGTTTATTTATTTTGGCTCAGACCATAACCACATTCAAACTGATTAATATTGTTCCTTGTGTTTTTAAAAACATACTCTATGAAAAACATATAAATAAAGGGTATTTCTGAAATTATGGTACAAGCGGACAGGTGGTGGTTCTACATGCAGAAACAAGTCGAAAAAAGGAATAATATTTGTTCGTTCGACGCTTCGTTTTCGAGAATACTGAGTTTGAGAATGCAACGGATACGCGTACTATTACATAGATAAGAATCGTTTGTCGTGTATGATCGTGACCAACCAATTGTACAATACTTCCTGAGTATACTAAATGCACGCGAACCCGACGGATCTTCAGACTCGATCTTCTCGAAAACTAGACGCTAAACAAAAAAATAAGTTATTCCTACTTTTCGACTTGTTTTTGCCATGATTTCGGAAACACCCTGTGTAACGTATGTAATTTTGACTGTTTTTAATTGAAAAAATAAGTAATGTACTTAAAATACCCATAAATATGTGCCAAAAATCCTAATACAAAAAGTTTAATATTCTTGTGATAAAATTCCTAAAATTTTGTGAAAAAGTGTCCTCGAAAACCAGAATACCTCCTGAAGCAGCCACAGTATTCCAGAATTCGTAGTTCAGATCCCACTGGTAAAACCCGTTACACATACGTAATAAATGTTCATTATGTTCATTAGGTACAATCCAATACGTACACAAATATGTATATCTATTGAATTTGTATAAATAGAGCAAATATTTGGTAGTAAGAATTTCATATTACGTAGGTAGTAATACATTTCTGAATCATCATAAATTAGTTAGGCGTCCAGACTAGGCGTACAGAATTTCTATGTTATAAACCCCGTGAGGCAGAATAATTAAGAAAAACCTGTAGCTTACCTTTCAGTATACAATGTTTTGTTATTTTTTCCATAAAGTACAATTTACTAATGAAAAGTTACTTTAACATTTTCAAATGAACGGATATTATAAAAATATATGGCGTTGAAAAATAGAAAGTCACTAAAGAATAAACACGACGAAGTGAAACGTGTTGTATTTACACAGAAACGCAATAGTATCAAATAATCTATCTGTTAAAGTCTGTTATAGATTCCCTCTGGCGAATTTTATTCAGAACTTTCGCTATAGGTAATATTGTTACGCGCCTACCGCGAATTTCGTTCGGACCGTTACCGACTGAAATAAGCGCGGATCCCGTTTAGGCAGAACGAAATAAATCTACTCTATACCTACTACTATGATTTTAAATAAATCTGAAGGCGGAGTAATAACGAGTTAACGGGTTCGAAGTACTTCAGTCCCATGCGGGCCCTTTCACTGGATGGCTTTATACTTGATTGAATAGGAGGAGGCGAACTATAAAAAGTGAAATAACGTGAAAAAATTTAATAAAAAAAAAGATTGAAATTATACTCTGATTTGAAAGAACTACTTGATTAATTATCGATGGTTACAATCCCGTACGCATTCATATAACTCGTGAACTATACAATTGAATGGTTTTATCGTTATAAACATGTACAAGGTGAGTCACTTAACGTTTGCAAGTCAAATATTTCTGTTTTTTTTTTAAAGGTACGTCAAATGTCTTCAAGACAAGGTGTTTGGTTCAGTGAGGCTCACACGGTGTCATAAAAATATTTGTTTTTGTTATTTTTTTTTTATAAATCTTATGATCATCTTCATTTTTTTACCTCCCTTTCATTAGGAATTCAGTGACTATAATTACTCAAGGTCATTGGTCACAGCCAGAGGAAACGCATAAGATTGAAAAAAATTATTTATGTGGGGTATCTGGATTTCCAAGATCGGAGGTTACTAATGTGTTGCTGAGCCATAATTGGCGTACACTGTCAATCGGCTATTTCCTCTGTTATTGATAGGTGTAATGTTTGTCTTTAAGCTGAAGGTAATCATTTTGAGCAATATATGTAATAGTTATAATTATTTTTAGTAATAAATACAACAATTCTCTTTAGTAATACATTACTAAGTCCTGAAACTTTAGTAGTGACTATCTCTTGAAAAAAGCATTTACGAGCATATTCATACAGGAAAAATTTGTTTGTTTTAGGGTCCTAAATTCATATCTAAAGCTTGGCGATATAACACTTATTATCATAAGAGCTTTAAATATTATTTAAAGTTATAGACCTGTTTAATGTCTTCTGCATGTCAGAAACTGAAGATTTATATTGGTTCATAACAAAAAATTAGTTTCGTAATCATTTTAAACGAAATTGAAATTTTATTCGTTAACAATTAATAGCCTATGACAAAATTTGAAGCCGTACATATTTCTTGAAACTTCAGGTTGAAATTCAATTTTTAGAATATTAATGACAAGTTTAAATAGCGTCATTTCAATTAAACGATTTTACAGTTTATTTGATAAATTACTGACTTTTCATTGATATATCACAATTCATTGGTATACCTCAATTAAACGACTTATAGTTTATTTGATAAATTACTGACTTTTCATTGGTATACCTGTTAAGTATGTATATTGACACTACTGTAGCGGCCAGCTGCATATAATAAAGTTGACACGTGCAATGCAGATGCTGGAGAGGTTTTAGGACTCGGGCGAAAATTGAAGCTATTTTTGAGGAAACTGTCAGGTAGAGTCATTAAGACGCCCTCTAGGGTTGCAATTAGATTTTATTAGCGACAGCCTCAATAGCCCTCGCAAAGAGTCATAAAAAATCCCGAATTTCCAACGGCCCAAGCCGATGGTTCGGGAACCCCGCGAAGGCAAAGGGCCCGTTACCTGACGATGCACGCAGCATGTTAAGGGTGTGCGGCCGATGGAAATTCCGTTACAGTGCGATTCACTAGAGTGGGGGTGCAAAGACACCCCCACCTATCAAAGGCTAAAATTTTGTATAAAAGAGTAGACAGAGGGCAGTCTGAGCACTCTCTTCAAAACAGTCAGGCAGTAGGCCCTTGAAAATAAACAGCGTTGCAAGTCCGTCCGGGAATATTCTATTCATTTTTACTGAACACCAAACCTCCTTCCTAAACTACATTACGCAAAAACAAAACGATCTAATAAGATGGTTTCATACATAATACACGATTGAATTTGAAATTAGTCTGTAAATTGATAGAAATAAAAAACACTTGATATAAATATTATTGTTCTTGACACGTTATTAGAACGTAATAAAATATTCAATTACTTACGATACTATTATAGCGAAAGTTTTGAATACAATTTGTTACATAAAATCTTTAACAGACCTTGACACAGAAGATATTTCATATAAATTATAAATAATTGTATTCATTTTTAAAGGGCAAGAATTACGAGTGTTAATAACTATTTTTGGATACAGCTTCAAAGTAGACGATTCATTCTAATCTTTTGTTAGACTCTACTATGACTACACATATGCCACACTTTATTATACTGCGCAGAACAATTGTGTATTTATATAAACGATAATTTATGTGTGTCACGTCCGATGGTTCGACTGCCAATGAATATATTATAATTAATCAGATAAAGGAATTATATTAACAAAATAAGAACATTGTTTGAATAAGCAATAGTTCAAATAACGCCACCAGATGAAGTTAGGCATGAACAAGAGCGCCGCCTCACGGCGAGAAACACAAATTGCAGCGCCGAAGCGCGCCGGCGTGAACGTGTTAAAATCACTGACTACCTTTTAAAATAAATTGATTTTAATCAATTTAATTTATTTATTTTTATCAAAAATAAGGGTAAATATTTATTTAAACAATCCTCAATTTCCCGAACCGTAGCCGGTATATGCAGGTAGGTTCGAAACTGCATTTTATCTCACTCTAAAATTCTCGACTAGTCCTACTTGGGACGTAACATGTGTAATTCCGTTTTTATTATTGTTTGTTATTATTATATATCGATGCAGTTTAAGAGTGTCAAGTGCAGCAGCAACATTTTTCCCGAAGTACGGAGCATACAATGTTCTTTTCAAGTACTGTTTTCAGGAAGAGCATTATGCATAATTCTTGCGAATTCAGCGATTCTCCGTGAAGTCTCATATGCGTAGGAGGTGCAAGGGTTGCAGAAGGAGGGTTGCGTCATTCGATTTTCATTGGAGAGACATTGTTTAGGCACTACCTTCTAGTGACGTGATATAGATACCTTTTCCATTGGAAATGTACTATGTATGCTTGTGTATGTCGTCTTGTTTCTATCGAAATGTATAGACATGGCAACGGTACAGTAACACCAAAAGTGAAACGTGGAAGGATGAGGATATTGAAACAGAATCGAATATTCAGATGTAATTATTTTTTAATTGACAAATGTTATCGACCGATATCGTTAGGTTGTTAATTTCGATATTCATATTTTGCTTTATTTTTATTACAAATTTTTTATTTTTGTAGCTTCGTGTAAAAACTTTGGTCCAACAAGAGAGGCTCTCGTTCATCGTGCAGATAGAAATGTTTAAGTAACGATGTAGAATCAACAAACGGTAAAATAACCGTGTATATGGTGGAATGAAAATATTCCATTTTTTAATGATTAATGTGTAAAATTCCTTTACGTTTGATAACCTTTACTGAGTTAGTTACCGTTGATGCTTGTAAATATTATTTTTGTAGTACTATTATGTTATCTGTCTTCTAGAATAGCTTGTTAAAGACTAATGAATGGAATGGAGAACACGGTCAGATTACGAGAGATACAAACTTTGCCGGTACAATTAAAATAAATTAATAGAAATAAGGTTATTAGATGTGTGCAACAAGTTTAGTATTATTTAATCGTGTATTCATAATAACTTATAGTTATAATGGTTATAATCTACCGCCTTTTTGTGAAATTGTTTGTTTGCTACCGATGTGTCTAAATAAATAACTTTACTAACAATTGGTAACATAGTTCGTATATCATATATTGTAAGTAAAAGAAACTTGAAACAAAGGCTTAATCTTCTGGATACACCTAATAGTTTCTTCACTGATGGTTAAGATATGGTTAAAGTAATCTCGATTTGAATAAATACCAAGTAATTCAAGTTGAATGATTCATCTTATGTCGACATCAGAATAGAAAAGTGAAGTATCAACATTAATTTTACATGCACTTATGTTATAATCACCATATGTGTTGATTAAAACTAAATAAGGGCAATGAGCAGCGCGAAAGGCCGGCGGAGGGTTATTACCCCAGGAATACAGTTTTAACTTGTTATTGTAGTTAGGTACGCGGACGAACCTGATGCGAAATTGGTGAGCCACTAGGTTGGAGAAATCTCGATTGCTAGTATAATTTTCTCGATTGTTAGTATAATCATCTTGTTAGTATAATTTAATTGATACAATCCGAGCGGTAAGATTGAATGGTGTGGTAACGTTCAATTTTTAGATTAGGATATTGGACAATAATTAACCGTTTGAGTCCCAAGCAGCGTGATCGCGTTGTTTAGATTTTGTGTCAAACATCCCAGTACATTTGAACGCTATGGACAATTAACGGTGCACTCACAGACTGTCGAAGTAGCATTACATAGCTGTTTTTTTAAATGTAAGCAATACAACACATTTTGTATTTCATTGCTATCTTCTCAGATGAGCGCTATCGCGCCGTTTAGCTCTCTTCGCAATCGATTAAGACAAGCGCTGTCGCGCTGTTCAGCATTTTTCGACCGTGTTTTTCCAATGACCCCTGGGACTAAGGGTTTTATAGATTGGACGATTTACCAAACAACATGAATTTATTCTGATTGGACGCATTGGCAATGCGGGGTCTAAGAGCAGTTACTGAATGCCGAAATAGAACTATTATCAGATTATTAGGGTCTGTTGGTACGAAAGGGAACTTAGTGTAAGGGAACTCACTGGAACTGACTCTTACGAACGCAACTCGACTTGACTCTTGTAGCGGATCCCTTGGAGAAAAGTTAGTCGGACCCAGGTAGGAGTATTGTCTGCGGGCTGGGACCTTACACACATTTGGTCGTCAGGCCCAAGCTCTTCCCGAGCGCACATTTAGTCGCCGGAAGTCGATCCCTACCTGGTGTGCACATTTGGCGACCAGGTTCGGGGTTTTTCCGTGGCGTGCACATTTGGCCGCCAACCCTCGACTTTCGTCAGGACACGGGTGGTCGGTCCAAGGACACGAACTTTCTCCAAGGGGCACGTCCAGGAAAGCGACATCCCCACTCCAGAAGTTTCCTTGTTTGAAGGAAATTTCTGGGGGACACGGGGATAGATATAAGCGCGAATTCTGATGGATGACAGGGCTGTTCGTTCTCGTGTATACTCCGAATAGCACCCTTTCGTATAGCTCACATTTTGTCTTGTTGTTACATCGTTCTTTTGTTTTTGTGACGCTGTTGAGTTTTTGTTTTGTGTTAATAAACTTTTGTTGTTGCATTGCGCGAACTTTCACTCATACCCAAAGAACACTAACTTCAAAACTCTACACGTTATTGTACTATTACTGACTGAAGAGGATGAAAATAAACGGATTTCTATACCTTAAAAATAAGACGGGGTATCTGTTTTTAATCTAGGATTGCATACTCGTATTTGTCGTTTCGCTACGCGCCCTCCCAGAGCATAGTCATCCCTTCTATATATAAAGGGGTGGTTTAGGATGAGTTTTCGTTCTCAGGAAAGATTAGAAAAATTATAATCGAAATAAACGCAGAGAAAACTTTTTCATAAGTAACAAGACAAAATGAGAATAGAAATATAAAAATATAAATATTTTACTATTCATGTATTAATGCGAATAGCATTTGTTATAACAATGATAAGTGGCTCCTAGCTGTTTGATAAATGTATTGATCTTTATGCGTAACGCATTTATGGTTTTAGAGAAATAAATATAAGATAAAAATATCATGTATCAGGATCTGTTTAATTTTAGGTAAGTAACAAGTGAAAAACGTCCATAAAATATGCAAAATCTTGGCCTTTAACATATTTGAAATTTTAAAAGTCTATAATATATAATATCGCGAATTTATACAAATGCAACAATTGAATTGAACGTGATGAGGATTTCGAACAGAATTCAATAAGTATGTACGTTATTAATTTTCATAAAACTGGAATAAAATTCTATTTTGTTGTTGTCTATAGCCTTTGGAGAATATACAGGCGTACAATAAACATAGGCAATATTTTTATTCTAGAACATTATGAACAATAAACAAGTTCTATTCATTGTAAATGTGAAATAAATCGTAGTACAAAGGGTTAAAGCATATTTAGCATATTTCAAGATATGAAAATCAGTTCGAAGGTTATGTAACTAGATGGCACCCAACGTCATCTGAGGCATAGTCAACAGATGAGGGGACATAGCACGAATTAAGGGGAAAAAGTTACCCCCTCTCTGCCAGTACCGAGTTAGTCACGTGAGATTTGTGACACATGCATGAGAAAGACGGAATGGGTCTCGTGACCGGGCCGTGGCGGAAGCGTGGGAGAACGTGACTTAACATGGCGACTATGATCCATATACCATATACACTGTTTACTCTATAGATGTCCCAAATGCCTAGCCGATAAAAGTCCTAGAACTATCCCCACTGCCGTGGGGTATACCCCGTGAGGGGCCGAGAAGCTCATGAGACCTCGGTCGCTGAGGAGTGTAAGGTCGCGCGGATCAAAGAATAGTAGTATCTCCTAGCTGATATATGTCCGTGGTTAGACCCGTGTTTTGTACAAATATCGAGTAACCACTGTATACTTATAGACCTGGCTTCAGATAACATGCCTTGTCCCAATATTATATTATCAACCAGAGTTGGGCAAAAAATTATCTAAAATTTTCGAATAAAAAATAACCGAAAGTTATCTTTAATTCGAACTCATTTTTCACGGATACATATTCACCACAGTTTATCTGTCAGATACTTTTCACCATTTTCATTTGTCATCCGTGGGTTATTCGAATCTCGAAGTAACGGCGTATGCGCGTATTCAACGCCTCTAGCGGTGAGAATTTATTTGAAAGAATTTATTCGAAGATACGGCTGATGATTTTCAAAGTATTTTTGACGATTATTCGAGACTCCAAGGCAGCGCCACCATTTATTCGACGGTGAATTTCGACAGATACTCCCAACTCTAATGTATCTTTGATTTTTAACGTATGATTTTCCGCGTAACTTTGAGATTTATTCGAAGCTCGATGTAGGCAAGATGATTTATTCAATTTTTTTATTCGTGACGAGCATGAAGAATAGATGAAAATCACATGTGTCTTTTATTTGTAATTTTATTCGAAGCTCGAATAACCGACCTCTTAATGCGACGTTGTCAAGTCGTAATACTTACGTCGTAATATGCAAGTATTACGTATTATGGTATAGTGACTACCATTAATATTCGAACACTTTTTATTAATTAGACGATTGTTGAAACAAATGAATTTTTATTATTTAAACAAATGTTTGAACACATAAATGTTTATTATTTAAACGACTGTTTAATAAATAAATTTTTATTATTGAAACAAATGTTTAAACCAATACATGTTTATTACTTAAACGGTCGTTTAAACAAACAAATTTTTATTACTTAAACAATTTACGTCACCTTTTGCAATGAGTAAAAGTCTTTACAATAAAGGGAAATGTGATACGGTTTCACCATTGGTACTCTGCTAGATATTAAGTTATTAAGACAATTTTATAAAGAACTCTCTACATTATGTACAGATACACGTACATAGGCATTGCATGTAATGCACTTTTCTGTCTACGGTTCTGAATTACCGACTCTGCAGAAAATGCAGAAATTTAGAATCAAAGACATCGACGATTTAAATTATCTGGAACAGTACTAAATAAGTAACATGTTAACCATTTGCAATATTATTTGAACACAATAAAATTGAAACAATGAATTAAAAAATTATTACTAAAAATATATATTTATGACGACAATCTGATGATTGAAAAGTGGATAGGCATCATTTTTAATGAATTTTACTGCAAATTTCATCCGGATATCTCTTACGGTTCAACAATGATTGTAAAATAAATGCTTCAGATAATTTTAATTTAGTCAATTTTAAAATGCTCATCGTTTTAAAAACAGGTCTGTAAAGAGGACACTTAGGGCTATATCCTCATTTTTTGCAAATTTTTAAAAAGTTTCCTTCTATGAAAAGATTGCATTTGTTTAAAACAACGCACACCTTCAGCCAAAAGAAAGTAACACATGTTTCGTTCAGCTACTCTCGGAATCATTCGGCAGGGATCGTCGTCTGTCATTGCACACATATGCATATTCATATCGTCGTCTGTGATTGCACATATACATATATGTATATATTTGTGGCCGCTTCGACTGCGGCGAACGTAGACAGAAAAGGACAGCATGCAAACACGGCCGCGTGGCCGAAGGCGCAACAAAAAGGCAGTACAACCCGATAATATTATTATATATTAATGATATTATTATAAAACATTTTCAATCGATAGGTAATGATATCATTATGATAACGTTAACAAGAAATAATACTAGATGTAGTTGGTAAACGCCAATACGCTACTTGTTACAGTGTTGCCTCTAATACTGAATCACGACCATATGGAGCGTCGCGTCGTGTGCCGCCTGGAGACAACAATGTAAGCGTTTCACCATCACTTATTAATAACAATAAAATGTTTGTTACAATTCATAATTCTGCCATGGGAACATTATTAATCGATTGCAAATAGTTTGCTGATGAAAACAAATCTAAACACGCCACAAATCCGATAAGTTAGACGGTGCCAGTATTGAAACGTTTAATTCGAAGTTCATCAACGAATTTTATTTCACTAGCTGACCGTTCCATTTCGATAGAGTCTGCTGCCGTACCAGAGCATGTTCTACAGAGTCGGTAATTCAGAACCGTAGACAGAAAAATGCATTATATGCAGTACCTATGTACGTGTATCTGTACATAATACATAATCTAAAGAGTTCTTTATAAAATTGTCTTAACAACTTAATATCCAGCAGAGTACCGATGGTGAAACCCAATGACATTTCCTTTTATTATAAAGACTTTTACTCACTGCAAAACGTGACGTAAATTGTTTAAGTAATAAAAATGTGTTTGTTTAAACAATCCTTTAAGTAATAAACATGTACTGGTTTAAACATTTGTTTCAATAATAAAAATTTATTTGTTTAAACAATCGTTTAAGTTATAAAAATGTATCGGTTTAAAGATCTGTTTAAATAATAAAAATTCATTTATTAAACAGTCATTTAAATAATAAACAGTTACCTATGTAAACATCTGTTTAAATAATACAAATCTATTTGTTTAAACAATAGTTTAAATAATAAACATGTATCTGTTTAAACATTCGTTTAAATAATTAAAATTCATTTGTTTAAACAATCGTTTAATTAATAAATATTGTTCGAATATTAATGGGAGTCACTATACCATAGTACGTAC
Organism: Halictus quadricinctus; assembly: GCA_028454245.1. NCBI lineage: Eukaryota > Metazoa > Arthropoda > Insecta > Hymenoptera > Halictidae > Halictus > Halictus quadricinctus. The sequence continues at coordinate 15,251,586 of CM052111.1, forward strand.
TTGCATATTACAACGTAAGTATTACGACTTGCCAACGTCGCTCGGTCTTTTATCCGAGCTTCGAATACAATTTCGAATAAAAGATACATGTGATTTTCATCTATTCCTCATGCTCGTCTCGAATAAAAAATTTAATAAATCATCTTCCCTACATCGAGCTTCGAATAAATTTCTAAGTTACGCGAAAAATTGTACGTCGAAAATCAAAGATACATTTGAGTTGCGAGTATCTGACGAAATTCACCGTCGAATAAATGGTGGCGCTGCCTCGAACTCTCGAATAAAAGTCAAAGACTCTTTGAAACTCATCAGCTATGTCTTCGAATAAATTCTCTCAAATAAATTCTCACCGCTAGAGGCGTCGAATACGCATAGCCGTTACTTCGAGATTCGGATGACCCACGGACGACAAATGAAAATCGTGAAAAGTATCTGACGGATAAACTGTGGTGAATATGTATCCGAGAGAAATGGGTTCGAATAAAAGATAGCTTTCAGTTATTTGTATTCGAAATTTTAAAATAATTTTTTGCCCAACTCTGCCTACTCACGGCGTAACGACCGTGAACGCCATAAAGGACGGCCAAAAAATAGCGAACCTACCATAGTTTAGAGTAGTCGACAAACCCAAAGGAAACTCAGTTGACTAACACATGCTGAACCGTTAGCCGTTAGCGTACCGAGATTTATAGTTTTTACTCCTCCTTTTCCTAATCTTCCACTATTTCTACCACTTTCCAAAACACACCTTTTAACCAATCACATACAAGTTTCCAAGACACCACCAACTCCAAGGTCAGCCGAGTCTGACTTGGACAGAGCAAGCGAAGCCTTGCACTTTGTAAAATAGAGAACCATATACACTCATTCGCCGTTAATCTAGCCGTGATCCGACTTCTCAATTTCGGGATCGACACGACACCACAGTATAAATCATTATACAAAATAACAATTTTTAGTTTTATCAGTCAAATGGGGATTCTGTTGCTCCGATTCTTAGAGCAAATAAATCTGATTTTAATGTAAAGTTTAGTGTACCCAGAAGTAGTATATAAAAAATCAGGAAGGTACATTTTAGTACTTTAAAAAAAAAATCTCTTTGAAGGTGATAAGTATTTTATACAAAATATTATAAAAATATATTATTATTCTCATAAAATTTTTTACTCGTTTCAAAGATTCGATAGTTAGAAATTCAACTTATAAAAGTCAGATTAAAGAAAAAATAATCTGCCAATAGCATGTGACTGAAAAAAATGAATTGATTTTCTAGATTAAACTTCGAGTTTAAATTTCAACAACAAATTCAGTAACAAATATTTCATCATTAATATTTTGTGTTTCCGGACTTTTTAAATCTTACACTTCGAATTTTTTACTTTTTCCCCACTAGATCGAACACTGTGGGGTGTAATTGATTAATTTCACATTCACCGGGCTTTTTAAATATCGTCGCTGGCAAGCGTGACGAGATGTACGAAACCGCGAAATTCCAGATACAAATTGCGGTATTTGAGGACGCAACAAGTTCAAAATCGATTATCTCTGAAATGAAACATCGTGCAAACGTATGTAGTCTCATAATTGATAGCACACACTTTAAATCAGAATAATTTTTTATAAGTAGACCAAACGACTTCAGATTTTTTGCTATGCAAGATGGACTAGTTTAATCGTCTGTATGTAACGAAAATTTTGAAAAACTGCGTTTGGTATGATTTAAGAAAAAAACTGTGTATTGCAAATTCATATAAGTTATGTAGATGCTGAAAATTTCGTCGAAATTGAGTGGTTTTTGAGTTATAACCGATTAAAAATGGTGAAAATTGCAGTTTTCCTCGATTTTCAGCCTATTTTTGCCGTTTTATCCCATCATCCGGCAATTTTCACCATTTTTAACAGTTTATAACTCGTAAACTGATTGGCTAATGTCGACGAAATTTTCGGCATGTACATGTTGAATCAATTAACTGCACCACCTGTAATTAATCGTAACCTACTCGTTGCATAACAAAAAGTTTCAAACAAAAGTACCTTTACATCAAATCAGATATGCAATGTGATCGTTAGTTTGTTGATATCTTGATATCTTATCGAGATCTGAAGGTGACCTTGAGTGTTTGTACTATAACGTGTGGTATTTAAATGTGCGATTTAACAGAGTAAATTGTGAGTAAAAAAGTATTAAGGTATATAGTGTGGAAAAGTAATAGCTACTGAGATATTCAGTAACTTCAATGAATGCTCAGTGATTTCGCTCAAATTCGATGATAGCTTTGTTTTTTCTATTTATTTTTTTATAAAACTGTGACCACTATGTTCGCGACGCTTTCCCGGTTAAAATGATACCCAACATGGTACGGTTTGAATCGTATTAATTTGTTTAATCCACGATTTAGTAGGGCGCGAGTTCGGATAATGCAGATTCTACCGAATCGTGGATTAATTGAGTAAACGTGATGCAAATTGTATCGTGTTTGAACTCGTTTTAATCAGAGAAACGTTACAAATACATTAGTAAAATATTTGCAAACAAATAGTTAAAGCTAAAAAAGTTTTGTCATTATACTTCCGCCAAAGATTAACTAAAGAATATCTCAGTAATTATTACTTTTTCACACCACATGACTTAATACCTATTTATTCGGCATTCGATACTCTTTCAAATCAAATATTCAAATATTACACAATGTGAAACAAAAGCTCAAGGTCGCCTGAGTATCTCGATAACAAAGCGAAATGTAAAAAACTAATTATTACATTGTATGTACCGGTTAATGTCTAATAACTCTTGTTTGAAACATTATATGTTGCACCAAGCAGGGTACGAGCAAATTTTGGTGGTACAATTAAGTAAATCACCCTGTATACAGGGTGTCTAAAAAATGTTGCATCTTGAAAGAGGTGATTCCTGAGATCATTTGAAGTTACTTTTCCTTTGTGAAAATGTTTTCCGTGGCTTTGTTAAGGAGTTGTTAACGAAAAATACGAACCAATCAGAGCGAGCATACAACGGATGGATTCCGGCACGGCGACAGTTACCGCTGAGTCCGACGTTGGCATTGGCCGAGCAGGAATCTGTCCGCTGTAGCCGCGCTCTGAATGGCAACTGTTTTGCGTTGTTACATATGAAGAAGTTTTCTCCACGTTCATTTCGATTAGAAGTTCTAATCTCTTTTCTGAGAACGAAAAGCGTCCCAATAGGTCCCTTTTATTAATGGAAGATACTGTATGACTTCGTTATATGAAAATCTTCAGACAGTCCCTTCTGGCATCCGTTAATTAAGATTCTGATAGGAAATATCCAGGATAACCTTCATTAACGCCTTTTAACGAAAATCTAACTGAGGCCTGGTTTTCATTAGAAGTGACAAAAAATGTGAGTGTGACCCTACGTGACAGTAAATCTTAAACAGAGCACCCCTTTCATTTTCAAGGTATACAGGGTGTCCCACGTAACAGTTTTCACGATTTTTTAAGTACTTGCGATAAACTGACAAAAAATATTTTCAACAAAAGTTGATCAGTTTTCGACTGGCTACATATTGCAATAAAAAAGTTCGAAAAACATTTTTTTTTATAGTATTGTCAAGGTCACCTTCATTTCTTTAAATGGCACTTTGTATTTTTGACTTAACAGTATTATAGCCCGTGTCAAGACGAATTCAATGACGTAGTATACCATGACCTTGGAATGACCTTGAAGGCGAAGAAACGAAAATTTCAACAAAACATGACAATCTGCTTGAATGGACGATAATAACTTGTGTTTATTATTAAGACTCAAAATTACATTCAATTCAGAAACCTTGACTAAATGAACGCAAACGATTTCGTAAAAAAGTCACATCAAATGTTCGAAATGAAATCCGTTTTGAAATCCGGACTTCCAAATGATGTTCAACAACGTATTTATTTCCATCAAGACGGTTGTCCACCTCATAATGCTCGAATCGTTCGTAATTACCTTACAGTTTGGAGAACATTGGTTGGGCACTTATGGTCCTATTGCTTGGCCATCACGATCCCCCGATTTGTCGCCACATGATTTTTTTTATGGGGTCATTTACAGTCAATAGTTTATGCTGTTCCAATACAAAATAAGGAACAATTAAAGCAGCGAATCCGTACAGCACGCGAAGAACTTCGCTACGACAGTATCGTGAGAGCAACCAATGCAAATTTACTACGAAGAACGAAATTGTGCCTACAACAAAACGGATTTCAATTCAGACATTTGATGTTACCTTTTTACGAAATCGTTTGCGTTCATTTAGTCAAAATTTCTGAATTGAATGTAATTTCGAGTCTTAATAATAAACACAAGTTATTATCGTCCATTCAAGCAGATTGTCATGTTTTGTTGAAATTTTCGTTTCTTCGCCTTCAAGGTCATCCCAAGGTCATGGTATACTAGGTCGTTGAATTCGTCTTAACACCTGCTATAATACTATTAAGTCAAAAATACAAAGTGCCATTTAAAAAAATGAAGGCGACCTTGACAATTCTAAAAAAAAATATGTTTTTCGAACTTTTTTTATTGCAATATATAGCCAATCGAAAACTGATCAACTTTTGTTGAAAATATTTTTTTGTCAGATTATCGCAAGTACTTAAAAAATCGTGAAAACTATTACGTGGGACACCCTGTATAAACCGTTTCATTTTCATCCTCTTTGGTTCAGTAGTCGATCAGTAATCGTACAGTCACTTTAGAGTCACGTCGCGTTACATGCATCAGAGTCAATTCTAGTGAGATCGGGTTAAAGTCCCTTTCGAATCAAATCGTAACCTTATAGATTTCGTTCGTCCGGTATATTTTCTATTTGGCATTCAATAATTGCTCTCCAACCCCGCATTGCCAGTACGTCAAAACCGTGCATCGTAGGTAACAATTTCTCCAATTGTACACTCACTAAATTCATTCGCGACACAAACAACAACACTTATAATAATTTCAATTCAGAATATATTTGTCTTGTTTGTTAACTCGCGTAATCTACAACCCTTAATTATTGCCTAATATCCTAATCTAATAATTGAACATTCCCACACGATACAATCTTATCGCTCGGATTGTATCAATTAAATTATGTATAAGTTACGAGGCTTATTAATCTTAAATGTAAACCAACAAAGATTTCCACGAAAACTATACCATCCTAGCGGATCCCCGATTTTGTATTGGGTTCTTCCGCATCCTAGCAGCTCCCTGGTTTCGCATCAAGTGCGTCTGTGAGTTATCCACCTCCTAGCGGATTCCTAGTTTCGCGTTGGGTTCATCCGCGCTCTTATACAACCTCCTAGCAGTTTTTGGGACACCCTGTACAATATAACTCATTTGAACCTAAAAAACGCATTTTATAAATTTTTGTACAAGCTACAATCAAAAAGTTGTAAAAAGCAATTTTTACTATTTTTGCGTAATTCAGATTAAACGCAATTGTTCCAAAATTGTCATTACACGTCATCTAGTAAACTGATCCATCTAGTTTGGCAGAAAAAACTGAAGTCGTTTGGTCCATTAACGAAAAGTTATTCTGATTAAAAGTGTGTGCCATCCAATTATGGGACTGACTGTACATATGTTTCTCACCTATTTTCGCATGTAGAATGACTTTCTGACCGACTGTATAATCTCTCATGCATATCGTATAAATAAATCGCAAAGTACATTTTCTAAAAAAAGAATTGCATACTACTTTTCTTTCAGCGGTCAATGTGTAACGGTGTCATCTGTAAATTCACACAGCGTTTTCTTACTTCCTATCAGTTTTCATGACCAGGCAATTGAACTTATCTAGTCTGCCTTTTGAGACAATTTAGTGGTAGTTTCCAAAACTAAAGATTTTCACAGCTCCAATACAATAACACAGATCTGTTTTACATTATCTACTATTCGAGATTTTTATTCGAGATAATGTATCGATGAAAATTGAGAAAGCACAAAATTGTAATGAATATTTCTTGGTATGCTTACAGATTAGACAGTATATGTATCTTAAATTCTGTTCAAACATTTTCTACATAAACAATAGATTAGACAAGACATTTATAAAAACAATTGTCCACCACTCAAAAATAGAAAAGATCAAGTTGTTTCCACGCGCCTCCGCATCAGACACTCACACATTACAGTAAATTATCGTTGTACGCCAGTGCCAATCTCACGTTTCCAAGTCAGTGGAACATCTCACACGACCGCAGTGAGTGTGAGACCAGAAGACCACTACTAATCCAATTACAAAACTTCTTTATTTTTCGTTATTTTTTTATGAAACTTTTACCAACATATTACGGAAAATCATTAATGGAAAATTAGTATAAATGTGATCCGAATTATATCGCGTTTGGTATCATTTTAATTAGAATAATGCCACAAATATATTGGTGAAAGTCTCATGAAAAAATAATTAATAATAAAGAAGTTAAATTTTTCGTTTAAAGACCTGCGCTCACGCGGGCTTTGATCTGTGCCGGCTGCTGCGACTCTTCGCGGCTCTTTCCTTCCCATACGCTGTCCTTCTCGGTGTTCGAAACTTTTATCGCTTGTTACACAAGTAAATATCATCGGAATTATATCATATTTGGTTTCATTTTAATCAGAAAAATACCACGAAAACTGTGGTAAAAATTTCATAAAAAAAAAATAACGAAAAATAAAGAAGTTTTGTAATTGGATTAGTAGTGGTCTTCTTATCTGACACCGATATAGCCGACAATGTGTGGCCCACTCCTGGGCGACGACGGTTCTCGAGTTTCGCTGTCCGCTTCTCCGTGTAACATTATATCGGAGACGGATATTCTCTCCGTTTGAATGCCAGTCATTCTGGTATGCCATAAGTTTTTTATGGCTTTAACGCGCGATGACTCTAAGGTTTCCAGCGTGCCCTGTGTATTTCAAATGGGACGCTCGGTGATTTTTCACCGATTCGTATGAGTGTCAGAGAAAAGAACGGCGGTAGTAACCTACAACAATAATTTGCTGTACACACATTTATAAAATTTTAAAAGAACCCCCAACAGTTTGTGAATCTTGCAATATCCTATTATCCATCGAGCATATACTACTTGAATGTGCAACTTTTCAAACACATCAATTAAGCTTCAACTTACCTAGTAGTCTAACTGAATGCCTCAATACCGAAAAAATATTGTCTGTGTTCTTAACTTCTTAAAAGCTACTGATTTATATAACAAAATGTAACCTTACTACCACACATGTCAACAGGTGAATAGCAAATTAAGCCTTTTACAGTACACTATACATTGTCAAGTCGCCCGGTTTTTCGTTTCCGTCGAAAGGACGGAAACCTGAGCGACACCGGGTATTTACAGGCCGGAAAGCCGGGCCACGCTCGGCCGCGCGATGCACGGTCCACCCGGTACAAACGGCTACTCGCAGACTCGGTTTTCGCGAAAGATCTTTGATTGGAAACGATTGTCGGGCGCCAGACACGCTGCGATGTCACGCAAACGATTTTCTTTGAATCGCGAATCATGAACGGCAATTCCGAGTCTGCGAGAACCGCGCAATATTCTGGATAGCTTCCGAACGGGTACAGGGTTCTACGTGGGGCAAACATGGGGCGTTCCCCGCGGCGGAAAGGTTTCTCACAGAGATTTAATACACGAGAGATCGGCTTTAACAAGGTTTATTTAACGAAAGAAGAATTTTGTAGCGACGGATGTTCGCTACAAATACTTTACCTTCTCGCGTCGAATACGGCCGCGGACGCGATGTTCTACGTCCTCGTTCGGTGTGTTCCGCACAAGATAACGGCCGAATTCTGATGGAATACGCGCTTCTACTTTCTCTCTCCACCGGTGTCGTTCGACCGAGTCGGAAAACGGTAACACGCGCACGTTGCGTCGCGTCGTCTAACTGTGGAACGTCACGAAGCTGACCATATTTTTATACTAAATCGACGGCGGTACCAGTCCCCCGCGAATCCGCGACTCCGCGTTACAAACCCGGCGACGTACAACCGCCTCGCTCTGTCCGGCTGGATTCGCGTTCCCTCAACTCACACGCTCGTCGACCGACGGTCTCGCGCCCTTCACGAACTTAATCGTTTCGCAATTCCCGGCTTCCCCGAGATCTCGTCGTTCCGCGACGCGAATTCTGACCCACCAAGACGCTACCCGAGCCAACACGAAATTATCAAAATGTGAAGGAAGCCTGACTGGCGCTTACCAAAGGCAACAGGTGGACAGCGGCGGCTCATCTTCGTCCGTCCCTCTTTTCGGCAACGCAAAATTACTTAAGATGTTAGGCAATATTTAAGTGGGTTATTCCTGACGACGACCATCGACACAGTGACCTAACTCGCGGTGGCTCGGGAATGCGGAAGTGAGACGTCCCCCACTTTCTTTATCTTTTTCGGCGAATCGCTAATTCTTCTATGGCTAAGCCTTCTGGGTCCATGACGATCGGCCGCTTCCCGCGGCGGGGGTGATTTGAGCCGCTCCGGCATCGGGCCATTGAATTTTCTCCGGGCGAGGCGGCGACGAGGTGGAGACGCTATTGTTCTCCGACCCGAAGTTTCTCGTCGACGCATCCAGGTTGGCAAATCCGGGCCACGGTGCCACGGTGAGGGCTGCTCTCCGAAGCCAGTCCTCTGAGCGCCTCTTTTTGATGATTTTCGCACTTCTTCGGCGAGAAAAAGGATCCAGGTCCCTTTGGGCCTGGCTACAGTCCTGAAAGTTCGCGTCGCGCAAAGTGACACGACGTTTAAAACGCGCTAATTCTCGTCCACTGGGTTTCGGACTTCCCAGGGAGAATGCACACGACTGCAGTTTTCGCATCTGCACTGCCACGTTGGAAAACCAATAAATTTAATGTTCAACGAATGTAATTAAATTTAAAACTATACGTATATAATTAAAAAACGACATGTATAAAATTTTTAAATACTTCTAACGTAGGATTAAAAGAAATATTGAATTTCTAGATCTTGTAAATTGTCTTTGATGTTTTGTACAAGGTGTACCGGTATTGATGGTACAGTCGTGGAGGGATTGATTCTACATGAGAAAGTATGAATACGCGTATGAAGAATACGCGGCTATTGAATAGGAATCGTGTGACGTGTCTGATTATGACCTACTGATTCTACTTCGTGCATACCATAACCAGACTTGGCAACTGGGGGCTCGCAAGCCACAAGCGAGTCCTCTTTCCACTTCTGAGACCCCCACCATGCTCCTATGGAGTGTGGGAGAAGGGGACGCGGGGCTAGGAACCTATACGGGAGGTTGTCTTCAGGAGAAATAAAAACACGGTAGTGTAATATGAAGTGACCAGCGGTGGGGAAACCTGTATACTGGTGTTGGGGATCGTGAACCGACGGCGGTGAAGAAGTTACCCAGACCTGTACTGAAGCACGCGAACCCGGCAGATTGTCAAAGTCACTTTTGTCAAAAATAATGCCTCAAACAAAAATATGTATTCCGTATTTTTTACTGATTTTCTCATGTAGAATCACCCCCTCCACTGTTGTACCATCAACACTGGACTACCCTATATTTGTGAATACTTTCTTAGTCTGATCATAAAATTTTTAGCTATATTTGATTAAATAGCGTTTCTCTTTATACATGTACATAAGTATAGTGCAAGTAATAAAATTAATATGCAGACATTATTTAAATAATGTGCAGGTGTGGAAATGATAAACTTTTTATTACAATTTATTTAACGGTCCTATATGAAAGCAGTTCGTGTAATATTTAGAGATGCACTACCAATCTTTTACGGATAGTGTACTAAAACCGTTCATGTGCTAATAAATGTTAATTAGAATGTAGTCCGTAGATTAACTCGAGCGTATGCAGCGGAAACGGTCGACTTGAAAGTTTCATTTGAAATAGGATATCCAGGTTTACGATGATAATCTTCCTAAACTATAGAACTGGATGACGTTACAGCCAAGGGTTTCAACTGCCTTCTCTTAAAGGCTCTATAATACCGGAGTTTCGAATTAAGGGGATGAGAAATAAAACGTGTCGTCATTGCTACCTGACAAAGTGAATATTTCGCAAGAAATTTCAGGACTAGGGGTCGAAAGAAAAATGATCTTGATTAAATATTCGTTAGATAGTAGTACGTACTAGTTGGAAAGAATGTATGTTGTATACAGGTTGTCCTAAAAATGTTGTATGTCCATGAAAGGAGCGATTCCTGAGATCATTTGGAGTAACTATTTCTTAAGGAAAACGCAGACCAATTAGAGCGCGACTACAGCTGAGCGTGGCGTTTGATTGGTCCGTGTTTCTCGTTAATAAGTCCTTAACAAAGCTGCGGAGAGCATTTTCCCAAAACAAAAAGTAAATTCAAATGATCTGAGGAATCAGTCTTTTCTAGGAAGTGCAACATTTTTGGAACACTCTGTATACAGCGTGTCTCAACTGATTTTGATATTTGGTTTACATCAGTATTATATGTATCCAAAATATTTTAAGTGATTTTGTTATGGCTTAAAGCAAGCCTGGACAACTTGCGGTTTGCGAGCCACAGATGACTCCACTCCCTACTCCTGGTTCCTCACCACTGAACTGCTGTGGAGTGTAGATGTTCACTAGGGGCGTGCGGACCGCCTAATTTTCGGGCGCCCGAATCGTCGGGTCGGGCCGGCTCGATTCGAGTGCGTGATACTTCATGACACATGGAGCGGCCCTAGCGTTTCGGGCTACCCGAGAATTTCGGGCTGCCCGAAAGTGACTCGACTTCGTCGGGCGGATTCGAAGAGACTCGGACAAGTTCGGGCGAGCGAGTTATCGCGATACCCGAGATTCAACTCTGCGTTCTTATGAAGTATGTAATAGTAGTAATGATATTTCTTTCATAACTTATAACGTAATTTTTAATAACGTTTAATTAGACATTAAAAGATTTATCACAATTTATCTTATTTTCATACCTTCTAGTAAGGATATTTTAATGATATTATTGATACATATGCAAGTTCATTCGGAACAAATTCGCGAGAATGCCAGAAATATTAATTCTTAAATTTTTCACGTGTAACGTGCATTATTTCAAAATTTAATACAAATAAAGATTATGCACATGTTTGCCTTATATACCTACTGTAATTATAAAAAAACCAAGTATATTAAAAATTACGTTATAAGTTATGAAAGAAATACCATTATTACCATTATGTATTTCATAAGAACGCAGAGTAGAATCTTGGGTATCGCGATAACTCGCTCGCCCGAATTTGCTCGATGTGTCATGAACCCATGCGCACCTAAATCGAGCACACATTGTATATTCGCAGCCACGCGGTCACGCGAGGTAAAGCATGAAATAGTTGATAGTGGGGGGAACCGGTACATACACGTAGTGGAAATCGTGAAGCGACAGCGGAAGGAGTTGCCCAGGCCTGGTTTAGAGTCTGGTATATTATGACATTATTAGTTTGTTTGTAGGTGGACACGTAATGTCATGTGAAGGTCATCTGTTCACATAATGGAAATTTATTGAAACTATTTAACAAATGAGTGAAATAATAACCTTCAATGAAACCGTAATTAATTATCTCGTATCTGATACGAAAACAAAATGATGTGTGACTATGTCTGTACATTACTTCTCTATTTACGTTTGTTGTGTCTCCCTGTTAAATTAAAAGAATTAAATTAAAAGAAAAATTGTCTCTGTGCAGTGAGTTTCCTACAAACCGATGAATTATTTTTGAAAGCTTAAAACATAGGAAAAATATGCTGCACTCACTGGTTAAAGGTGGACATTTTTATGATGTAAAATTCGATTTACTATCAGCTTCTCAAAGGTATAATAACGTTAATAAAAAAGACTTTGGCAAGAATCAAAGATCTAGATACGTTGGCTAAACTTTTATTCTATTTCGTTATTTTAGTATATTTTTATTCTATTTAAATTTTGTTTTATTATATGTAGATTGTATTACAATTAGTTTTATGCTCTATTTGTTTAAAATTCATGTTCGTTTTATCGAATATTCCTTATATTCATTAATTAATATGAATGCTAAATGTATTGCACTAGATAATAACATGATCAAAATTCAAAAAGAAATATTATCTCATTGGTGTAAGTTATTGTATATATTCGTATTAATACGATTCCTTGTCCTATTGAAATTATGGAAATTTGAAAATCCGAGCAAAATACGTCGATATGATATTTTGTGCAATGTTTGTGAATCTGAACATTTTATTTACAAAAACAAAAAAAAATGAATTTAATTCCAATACAATCAATAAGAATTTAATTTTAAAAGTTATTGATTACGCCTGTTTCACATTGCTACCACGGTGCTTTTTAAATACAATATTTCGCGTCTTATTAAAATAAGAAAACTTTCCGTTTCAATGGTTTTCTTGTCCACCTTAAAAACTAATAATACAAGAAATCATAATTAACACAATTGATGATCTTATTACACTGTCCAACACCAAAATTGTTTTGCAATACCTGTTGGGTGATTCGTATAGACTTTGTCATTCTAAAACCAAATCCGAAAACAGAATTGTTCTATCACGCAACGTTTTCGAAAAATATTGGTTTTTCTAAAAATGCATGATTTTGATAAAAAATGACGTGTTACGCAAAAACTAAACACGCGAGAAAGTTCAAGTTCGAGTCAAGAGATAGAGGGGACTCTCCTCCCGGTTTCCCACGCTTAAAAGTGCGAAAATTAACATTTTTCACGATTTTCGACTTAAAATCGCACTTTTAATCGTTTATAACTCGTAAACGAATTAACCAATATCTATGAAATTTTCAGCATGGATATAATTTATTCGACCCAATCAAACACATTCTTTAAATTTTCAATACAGGCTCAGATAAAAAAGCTGAAAAAACCAATTTTTACTATTTCTTTTGCGATTCCGACCAATTCAAATTTTTTTCAAAAATTTTTTATACCTAGTCTAATAAACTAATCCTTATAACTTCTCAATAACATTCAAGTCATTTGATCTAATTTCAAAAAAAGTTATGTTGTTTCAAATAGTATGGACTCAGTTTTACTGAGTCTTACTTTTACTTACTGTATATGGTCTAAGTGGCACACTAGAAGGAATGTAGCACCTAAAACTATCGCTCGGCAGACCCGACGATAGGACAGTTACGAAGAGACTACTGTATGTCTTACAGTTTTGTCTCAGAGTACAACACGACTTTTGAAACACCCTGTATGGAGGTAAACATTATTACATTACTGGGGTGTCTTGTTCCGAGTTCTTAACTGTACTAATATAGTACGTAAAATTATAGTAGATCAGTTTACTCATTGTCCGTATTACGTCGGGGTTGGTTTTGATTACATATAAATTAATTTCAAGAAGGTGAAAGTCTCGTCGAATGGATCGTTGAAACGAAGGAACTTGTGATGAACGGAAAGAAAAGTGACGACGGAACTGCGACGATGAAACGAAGAAGCCGGAAATAATTTGACTTTAACGAAGAATAGGGAAGCTGTAAAAAGGAATGCGTGGGTTAATGAGGGTTGTCTTTTCTTGGGGCTTCGCTACTGACCCGTTGCAATACCAGTATAAAAACTGAGCTTGTTAAAACACTAGTGGTATTAATTTATAGAGGGACGTAAACCTGAAGTGCCAAGTGACGGGAAAAATAAAAAATTCCTCGGTATAAGTGTAGTAGAAAAATATTATCTTCCGTATTCCTATTTACAAATTAACACAACGTCTTTTTATTGCACATATAAAATTTGTCTTCTACTTTTATAAAAACTAAAAATTTAATTTTAATAGTCAAATATTCATACACGACTTGTTACTATGCGTTTAAAACTGAAAGTACAAATGGTAATTGTTGCACACGTATTTCGGCTCGTAATAATACCATTGAATTTTAATACAAGCTTTATTTTTAACTTGAACAAGTTATTTTAATAAAAGTTCATACTTCATAGGTACTGAAAGATTGCTTTTCCTAAAAAATTCATGTTTCAGTTTTTCCAATAAGATCTTCCGATCTCGTTATGAAAAATAATTGGGGGGAATCTTATCAGGGTAGTGATGAGGTTTGACACGAAAAGATACTCGTATCCCCCGCCATAAGTGTGAGGTGTAGATGGCGCGATATGCGTTAGAGTGAAGTGCGTTCCTCTACGTTTTTACGCCTGCGTTTTCTGTTCGTTCGACGCTGTACGTAACTCATAAGTGTAGCACGTGTATAAGCCCATATAAAACAAACCATTTATCCAGTCTTGTTAAACTCTAACAGGTAGTATACAAAAATGCAGACAATTTAAAACGGTTGAATGATTTTTAACAACGTAGGGTAAGGGAACAATTACTGTGACCCAATTACAGTAATTGGATCTCTTACCCTATTCAATAGAAATGGGAAAAAGTTACACGGAATAGTATTAAATATTACATAAATCTTTACCCAACAGAACCGCTGCAGTTATTACACTTAAAGAAGGCGTACCAAAATATTAAATACAAAATATTAATCACAAATTTGTTAGTATCTCAAGTTTCTATACACGTGCGCTATAAAAATCTATCAAAAGGCAAACAGGCAAAAATGTTATTTTTGTGAAATAAAACTAAACAAGTTGATGAAATCTAATATGATTTTATTTATATATCTTACTAAACGTATAATGAAATAGTGTATAAAAACTTTCAGTTATAATGTAAAAATAAATTAAGATCAAGTACATCTTAGCCTGTACTTTCTTTTTTCCCGGAGTGTATATTCGTCTACGTCGAGGAGAATGCGTTTCATCGTTCCCGTCGACGAAATCAGATTGCAAGGAGTTGCAGAGTTTTTCATCAGGACAGTCGCGTTCCCAGAAGAACTCGTATATATCAGGTTCGCATATGCTCTCCGATTGGACCGTAAATTCTATTTTAATCTGGCAGCACAATCAATGAAACGTTAATCAATCGGAAGCAATTCGGCTACACATCCACGCATCCAGACGAATCGCAAAGCGATCGAACATGAAGCATGGGACATACGATACATTACAGCGCGGAAGCTTTATCTAACTTTTATCCCGTATTTACTATGAATCTCGAATGGACGCATTTAATTCGTTTCAAAAATGTGTGACAGTTTCGCATCGGTCTCGCAATTATTTTCGAGCCTGTTCGTCACAGTTGATTGCGCTTTCCATCGCGTGCTGCATACACGTGCCGCGTAATTAACGTGTAACCGATGGCAAATTCAATTACACCCCGTAATTAGTAATTGAATATTGATTGTCGAGTCGTACCGATTCGACGTGTAAGAATTCAATAGAAATTGTAAAATCATGCCAATTTGAACTGCAGGTTAATGTCACGGTGAAAATTTTCATAACCTGAATATTCGATTTTCCTTGCTTATCGTTTCGAAACGAAAACAATCAATAGACTGCAGAACATACTATATTGGACGGTTCATTGTTTTACAAAGTTTTGAAACATATTGCACAGTATGTGCGGGATGTAAGAGTAATGTGAAAAGTTTATCGCGAATATACGAATAGACATATATTTATACTGTTACGTTGTGTTATTCTATACTATTCCGAATTCCGAATGTATCAGAATATGTGGACAGTTAGGGTGGCTCTCATTTACTCTTGACAAAAACTTTTCAAAAATTTTTCTACGCAACCCCCCAGGATTTTTCCAATTAATAACAAAAATCTGTGCAAAGTTTGATCTCGATCGGACAACGGGAAAACGTGCCCCTGTACACATTAAACATTTAAACGTTAAAATAATTAATTAAATGCTCATAAAATCGTTTTTCTCGAATATCTTCCAAATTATTGACTGTACCGAAAACTATGTTCTACAAAACTTGTAGATTTGGACAGACTGCGTCTTTTACGTCGTATTACTTTCTTTCGTAAAACACACAACAAAATACAAAAACTTTTTAGAAATTTGAAAAATGCAGTATGTTTGCATTACCTATTATCAATAAACATTAACGACAAATGTGTGTTTCTTTTTGAACTTGCGGAACTTGCTTTTTTTAGTTGCATATTATTTTGCAGGAAATTGCGTATGTACACTAGGGTGGACTTAAGCTATACTTGGATAAAAATTTTCATCGAGATACAATACACGGCACCCTCCAGAATTGTTCCTTTAGCTGAGAAAAAAATTTGTGCAAAGTTTGAGATCGTTCGGATAAATGGATCACGTGGAAATCAGGCACTTGTGGTATTTGACAACTGAAAATTCTGTGTTTTCGTTCTTCGATAATGACATTTCGATAGAAATAAAGAAATGAATGGTGCAGGCGTTAAATAATGCTAATAGTGGCGGCGATTGTTGTAAAAAATTTGTCATTCTACCAAATAATGTAGCCGACCACACGCAGAAGGATATTTCAGATTATACATATATCAGACGAAAGTCGGAAGATTTTTAGTAGATTCGGCATATCTGCAGAATTGTTAGAAAAAGATCCTATAATTTGGCAAGATGAACCATCTTATAAAATAGGATTAAATATAACTAAAGCTTTATCGGGGGTTAACCCGTCAAGTACCATAGTTTAGGTGAATTTAAACATTTTCAAAATTTTCAATTTAAATGCGCCACGCGATCCTTTTATTCGATCGATCTGAAACTTTGCACAAATTTTTTCTCAGCTAAAGGAACAATTCTAGACGGTGCCGTGAAAAAATTCGTTGGTCAAAAATTAAGGTCCACTCTAATATACACTCCTCAACAAAATTAAAGGATCACTTCTACGAACCCAATACATTGGATTAATTTTCTTGTGATCATAACTTTGGAAAAAAATGTTGTATCGATGTCATTCAAAAATCATTTGAAAGCTTGACGTATCTACTTTCAGCTGCTTTTGAAAATTTTCAGCTACGTTGCTTTTTAACACAGTTATAACGATATAAAGAAGACTTTGACATTTGCAAGCGCCGGCGTTCCTGTTCAAAAAACGTGGTTGTCGAACATAGTGGGATTTTTTTTTGTTCGAGTTATGCAATATTGAAGCGAAAATGATCTATTTAACTTGAACTGGCTGTAGAGAGTGATAAAATCATCGTAGAATCTACGATGATCTACGATATCAGGCACATCTTTTGTTTTTTCAATATAATTAACATTTCAATATACTAGGTGTTTCTGAAAGTATGCTTAAAACTTGCATAATTTCCACTTTTTCATTCAACTCGCTATATCTCGGCGAGAAATGATCGCAATACCCACATCTTAAGGTTAGATTGAAGCTGAGATTTTGTCAATTCGATTAAGCACCTGATGAATCCGCTGCGACAATTTTTTACCTATGGCAAATGTGTTTAAAGTTACCAGTTCGCATAACATGAGGCTAATAGCGCTAGTTAGTCACGTTGGTGTTCGGCTCAAGCGTGTTCTCTTATTATTCGCATCCGCACCTACCGCTACAAGTGACGAAAACACCCGAAGTCGAACAGAGGTACGCCGATTACCTTGTATCATAATGTCGGCTACTTTTCACAACGGGTCATAACTGAACTGCGGATTATCTGCATTTATGGTGGAAATGGATAAATGAAATATAAATCAGTAAAGATATCAGAAGAACTTAAAAATATTGTTACATTATTTTGGATCTATTAGAACTGTTAAAAGAAGAAAGAGGAGAGATGCCTGTTTTTTATAATTAATGCAGAACAATTTTATTTTGTATAAAGATTAGCGCTCTAGTCACAACTAAAACGTTAAAATAAGAACATATTTGTATTTGCAATCGAACGGATTTATGCTGCAACTCACATTATGTGCAACGACATCAATAGCAATATTTCATCCATCTGATTATGTGTGTAAGGCAATCGAATATGTTTTTTCGAATATGTTATGTGGTGGTGTGCTTGGAAAATGTATTGTAAGCCATATGTGAACGTGAACGCTGCTGTTTGTGCGAAAACTTACAGTAATGCAGGTGTAAAGTGAAGATAATAGTATCCATCTATCGTAGAAACGATCGATACCGTCCTTCATGTTAATGAAGATGTATTGGACAGTGACTGATACTTCTCTATTAACGCTCTGTATTTCTCATCTTTATTATCATTCGTATACATAGATAAGCATTATGCGTAATAATTTATATTAGTCACTACAAAATTTTCGAAGCTCCAAGTTAAACGATTAAAAGTAACGAAAATTGATCTTGTTAGAACATGTTATACGATTGCTTGATTAACAAGAAATACCCATTTCGGTATTATTAAACATTTTTATTTTTTTTCAGTTGCCAAATAGATCAAATCAAACGAATATGTTAGAATATGTTCGCGAATACAATAATGTGTAATGCGTGAAAAGAATTTTTCCAAATTCTCATTCTTTACCAAAATTATGAAAAAGAATAAACATTCTTATACAAATATTCTTATGCGATTGAAATTCTATCTCAATATCATTGATGTTTATTTCTTCATCCTTATTTCTTTCCTCTATTTCATCATCTTACAAAAATTTATAAATTTTTTATTGATGTACATTAAACAATTGTCACAAAACATTGTAACTCTTTTCCTAGTTATTTATATAGTGATTTATAATATGTTTTAAACATAATGCATACCGCAAATAATGTAAATGATCACATTCTTTTTGCTACTAATATAGAAATATATAAATAATTATTTATACAATCTTACACATTTATTTGTGTCTAATAATTATTACTTCGAAGATAACAAGATCAAAGAAACTACATGTTGCATGCAATGATTTGTTTACTCACAAAAATCGGATGAAGTACGCACCTGAAAATTCAATAAAATTTATATATAATATTCCATGTTGTTCAGGTTAAAATTATTAAGTGACTTAAATTGTTCACGAAATTTTATACATTTATGTGTTTCAATTAATTTGTACAATATTTCGAAGAATACTTTCTAGTGAAAATGTATTCCTTAATGACAAAAGTAGAAGTGTTCTGCAGTTATACAGTGTGGGACAGATAAATTGTAACAAGCTATTTTCTCCGAATGCAGATATCAACTTGAGCTAGTACCAAAATTATGTTTTTACATTAAAAGCATACTTATTTATTAAAAAATGACCGAAAACAAAATGGAATTTCAGAATATGCAATTTAAGCATTTGTCATTTTGCTAACTTTCCAGATAAATTATTTCTTTTGGTACGGGTGGTAACGATAAACGTACTCGTTAAGAATTATATTGATTTTTTGTTTCTGTCAACACTGAGATTTCTAATCATCTACGCCAGCACGATACAATTTTTAAACATGCATTTTAAGGCGAGATAGAACCAACAAGCAAGTAATTAGAACTGTATAAAAAATTGTTCTGTATGACGAAAGAGTAGTTAAATCAATTAAAATTGAATATTATAACGTAAGACGTACCATAACTTTGAAAAAAATTCAAGAAAATTTGTTCAATCTTGTAGCTTTTGTACGAGACATAAACTGTTCACTCAAGTTCACTGTGTGTTATTAGGTTGTTGCATATGAAATGTGCGATTTTAGAATGCGTTTTGATCAAGAAATATTATTTACAGATTGATTATTGTACATCATTTTCAGGTAGGAAGCTGATATTTAAAGTATTCCCTTCAATTTTTATTTCGATAATCAATTTTACCTTTAAATAATGTTTATTTCCATGACAATCAATGTGATGAGGATCTGATAAGTGAAAAACATGAACGACCAAACAATTCAATTTGTACCGCAATACAATCAAGAGACTTGTAATTTGTTGACACAGTATGTTGATTAGAATGATGCTTACTTTGATGCATAAGTTTACATAGAAAAAGATTATGTTTATTCAATGTTACTGTTAAAAATTGGCTAATTCATATGCAAAAATCTAATACTTTTTCACGGCATGCATTAAATTATTATTGGCGGTGTAGTTAAACATTGCCAAATGAAGAACTACGTATTGGAACAATCAAACTTTCATAGTAAGCCTTTTCCTGCCGTTTTTAAATGTTGCGATAGCTGGCTATACCCAGCCACCTGTAAGGTACACGAGGCGCACAAAGGTGAGTGTCTATAGTCAACTTCAATACATAGTGAGTGTCTGACGTTGGATGACTTCAGTCACCTTTAGTAATGAAAGGGTAAATGTCACGTTCTTCGAAGCTCCTATAAATTTTAATTGCTGAATGAAGCTTGAAAAGTTGAGTCTACGCTATAACTGCCATGCCGGCTGCAAAGAAATTCATTACAGAGGGAGATCTTTCTCGTACTGCCTTGTCTGCTTGCTCGAAATTCGATTACAATGAACGTTACAGGATCCATTCGTTTGATTACTGTCAGCATAAGGACGACGAATGTTCGAATACCAGCGAGCTGCATACACTTTGACCTTTTAGGAATTTTTAGACAAAAGCCGTTTTTAGGAACATCGTAAAAATATGTATGCCAGTGCTAGGCACGGTTGGGACCCCTCAAACGCCTGCTTCCCCCACCAACCTTTCTATCGTACAGCGCGCACCTCTATTACGTTCGCTGGTGTCTCGTCTCTTTGTCAGTGCACGAGTTGAGGGGAAAAAAGTTATCTTCTCTTTGCCAGTACCGGAGTATGCATGACAGAGATGAAACGAGTCATGTGACCGTGCCGCGGCAGAAGCATGGGGAATACCATGGTAGAAGGGGAAGTTAGAGTGGGGACATAAGTCTTGATCTGGCGACACTGGTCTTAGTTGACCCACCGTGCTATTAGCTATTATATATATAACTTCGTAGCTATTAGCTACTAGCTACTCGCAACATGCGAAGCGCGTCCTTTCTCCATGGTAATGGTGCATAGTGGTCGATTTCCTCGGAAAATGGGATAAAAATGAAAAAAAATTCTTTAAAAAATGAAAATTGTTTTGTAATTTGATTTATTAATGTCTAATACGTACAACTGATAGGTTTCTTTTGTTTACTCTTATTTATAATTGATATAATTGGGATTATAAAAGATTACTCAAATTTTCAAGATTACTTTTTTTCCTCCACCGAACTGAACATGTTCAAAATTGTTTAAAAAACTGAAAATGCAGGTTGTAACGCGACGAGGAACAATAAAGCGTCAAGCCCCCCCGTCCCCCCCCCCCCCCCCCGATGTAACAGAAGAATTGCGCCGAGATAGCGTGGCCGGCGGTTCAAGGGGAACCGCGGGGTCTGGAACCTTCTACACCCCTAGTAACGAGTTATTGATAAAGTTAGCAACGAGTCCGTATAAATATCGGTAGATTACCGCGAAGCGAGCACTTTTGCTGCACCTGTGGGAGAGGACGAGGTAAGACCACGGCCGCCCACAGGATGGGAGAGTACGAAGCAATGCTATAGGACGCCCAGCAGCCCAGGAGAGGACAGGAGCTGCACCTGGACGCCTCTCTGGATACATGGGAGAGGACGGCCATGAAGGCCGGCCGCCTGCCGAGAGGAAAGAACAGGGTAGCTTCCTGGCCGCCTGAGAGTAGGGACGCCTGGTTCCTCTGTACGTTTCGGAGAGGACAGCCATGAAGGCCGGCCGCCGATCGGACATGAGAAAACCGGCGAAACCGCGTCGTCGTCGTATCCCCAGAGGGAGAGTACGGTTGAAATAAACCGGACGCCCGATGGTGGTATCGCGTATATTATATAAAACCCTTTCTTAAATTATTCGTTGCTAGCTTTCTCTCACTCTCTTGAAGGAATCTATTTTATAACAAAACCTATCTCCCATCATTTGTAATAACATTTTGAAAATATATCCTATGTCTCCAGATATTCCGATTCCTGTCATTCCGCAACCACCGCAATCCTTTACGTTACAAGGTCTAAAATATTACAATAATTCATGAATTATTTAGACAACAGATACAATTTGCATTTAAGCCAATAGTGTAAATATTGGTGCATATTTTCTTTGGAACGGCTCAGAATGAATTCTTTTTTGTTGCATATAATACAATATTCATTACTGCAATTGCAAAATTTAAAAGCAGCTCCGAATTTTTGCGGTTTGTTGACTTCTATAGACTAAAAGCCATACGCAAACGTACAATGAATCACAGTAATATTCAGACACTTTTAAAAAAGGACGATAACTTTTTTAGTAATGGAACATGCGACTTGGATTTTTTTTTTGGGAAGTTCTATAATTCGTTTAAAACCTGTGTAATTACTAAACACCGTGTAAATTCAAAGTGATTTTTATTGCAATTTGGAGCTACAAATGTTACCTTTTTACCTATTAAATTTCATTCGATTATCTCTAACGGTTTAGAAGTTATTAGTTTAGAGTGCCAAAATGGCATTTTCGCTCACTGTGTGGCGGTGCTTATTGGAATGGGACGCCATGGTGGTGACGGTTCAATTATGGCAAATGTGCCTAGCATTGATCTATGCGAAACATCTGCAGTCGCCCACGTTTCGATAAACTTAATTTGTCACTTGTAAACCGAATTGTTTGTAAAATTAGAAAATAAGTGAGAATTGTTTACAGTGGTTGCAGTACATTTAGTTCATCGACGAGTCGTGAGGTTATTTGAACTCGTACATTATTATTTGCTACTTTTCTCTATTATTTTGTAGTAGCATTTTATTGTGTCGTGTTCGGTTATATAATCTCGCTAAGTTATTTAGCTATGTTATGAGCTTTCGAATATTTTCGAGCACATTATTATTGCATTTCGGCGCAATGTTCGTCGAAATGTTCAGGTTTGTACGAGGCTTTTGATGTATGTCGAAAAACCGATAAGTGATGGATCGACCGCGCGCACGAACGCAAACGGGTAAGCCTCGCACAAACCTGTACATTTCGACGAACATTGCGCCGAACGTCGCGCCGAACAGCGACCGAAACGCTAAATCGCGCCGTTCGGTTCGCCGAAATGAATGTCGATTTTGCGTTTCATGTTCGTCGAAATGTTCAGGTCTGTACGAGCCTTTACACTTCGCTCGATAAGTGTGGATCCCACCTCGAAAGTCTCGAATCGTCCATTTATCAGACGACCGCTATACCCCGTGTATATCTTTGAACTATTTCGTAACTTCGCCGATTGCATTTCAAGACTGAAACCTTCTCCATGGTTTAGGCACCATACTGTTTGAAGTACTTTAGTTTTACATATGCATAAGGTCCCATTTGGAGCGATCCCCTCGAATATCTCTGAAATTGTTAATGGCATAGAAAAAGGTTTCAAATAAACGTTAAGTATATGATTTCGAGGGGGTCCTAATTTTATGTTAAGCTATTTTTTGTAGGTGGAGGCGTAGAGGACATACGAAATTCACGTTCTATTTTTTAGAAGAATCCATGTATTTTTTTAATTTGAATAAAAAATACATTTTCTGAAATATTATAGGAACTAGACCGCAAACGACAACCGAAGTCACCTAAACAAATTTTTGAAAAATTCTAACTAATAGAAAAACAGCTAACGATATCTAACAATCTACTATGGTATAAAATATTATAAAAGTATATGTTATTAGTTACCATCTATAAAATAAACTTGAATACCTCACTCCGCACGAGATGGAAAAGTATTATGAATTTAATAATTATCGTTAAATGGCAACAAAAATCTAAAAATGCGCATATTCTATTCATACAAATGGACTATAAATGGGATAAAAATTCTTTTAAAAACATTAATTAGTCAAATGACTTCTTCTAAAACTTTCTTGTGCCACTAAATTTCTCATTTGAAAACACACAATTTAAAACATACTTACCGCCTAAGTTATTCTAGTTCCAAACCAAATTACTTCAGTTTCTCAATTTACCTCTAGTTCCCGAGATATCTCAAAAATGTGATTTTTACCCCCAACTTTGAGGGCTATTTTCATTCCTACAATGTAGTCGATGATCAATAAAAAGTGTGTGTCAAATATTTTTCTAAGGAATATTGCCCAAAATGGACATGCGCAAAATGGATGTGCTCATCAGTAAATCATTATACGGTGTATCCAATAAATATTTAGACACTATATTTCCGATTCTTGTAAAATTGTCAATATTTAAATTGCGATAATTTCGTAAAAACAAATTTCGTTTGTGATTTTGGGTTCAAGACCGAGCGAGTGTTGGGGACTTTTAAGTGGAAGTCTTAAAAGCGAGTCGCAGAGAAATAAAATGAGTCTAAGAGTGCCACACTGAGAATCGTAGCCAGAGTATCTTAGAATCAATAATAAATACATATTATCATTAATCAAATCTACCACCAATAGTATTATCCCTACATTATAATACCGTAATTTCATTTGTTTTTCAATATTTAACTATGTTCCACCAATTTAAGGATCTTGAAACTTTTGTATATATTAAAAAGGTAACAGAACATTGTTCTTGAATTTTTTGGAAGTGGTCACTCGAAGGGTTGCTTGCAAACCCCACCCCTAAAAAATTAAATAATTTTTTTCTACCCT